>RCUC01160053.1:0-83843 GCA_003697995.1 Taxidea taxus jeffersonii | reverse complement strand
TTAGAATTTTTGGCACCGTAAGAAGTAGAAATGGGATCCATGGGTGAAAGTATTAGGAAATCAGATCAAGCTTGCTAGAGAATTATACGAATTGTCTAACATTAAAACTTTCCATAAATGGAGTGAGGCGTCCGTGTAAAATACCAAGTTAGTTTGAATCTGGGCAGGCTCTGGGTTGGTGGGTGGGGAGCGGTGTTCAAGGAGAAGTTCGATGAGCAATGTCAGTGAAGCTGTAGTGTAATTCCTGCATCAGGTGAGAAGACTAGATGATGTGAGCCACAAGAGCTTTTCCAACTCAGGGAATTCTAGCATTCTTTGTTCCAAACATGGGGGAAGAGGGAAAGCATCATTATGTCAGATTGATTAAAAGGATGGTCCAAGTTTTCCAACCTGGCAGCTGTGGACATATACCGTTCCCCCGTATCATATGCTTCCTATGCATCTGGCTAGCCCTGATCTTATATCTGGCCACAGAGTGGCTGGTGCTTAAGCCTTGGATAATTACTTCTATGCCAAAATGCTAGTCACATCGGAGTGAGTTGATATAGATCCACTCCCATATTTGAAGAATGATGAGTTTGTGTTTCTGACACAAGAGTGGATATCCAGTGGAAGGTAGGGATGGAGGGCAAAGCTGTGAACAAGGAATGAGAACCTAATGAAAAAAAGAATGTAAGGTGGGTACAGTGGAGCACGTGCTTGGGTCATAATTCAGGCTTCTTTAGATCAGGAACTATGTAATCTGGGTCCCTTTCTTTCCCTTTCTTCCTCTATCTGACACTGAAAACAATCTTCTCTCACAGCCAGGGAACTTTGTCTGGGCACAGGGCTTTTGGAAGCTCTTCATCTGTATGAGCTACAGTGTAAAACAAAATCCCACTTATACCTTCTCTCTAAAAGGGTAGGTGGGTTTTCTAAGATAGAATGAAATGAGAAGGGAGAAGGCTTTCTTAGCTCTCATGGAATAGTACTGAAGGGAATCAGGGGAACTAGGGGATCTCAGGGGTCAAAGCGTGGGATGACAAGAGAAACTTGATTTTGAAACTCAACTTGATCATTAACTAGCTGTGAAAATTTTAACAATATCCAAGTTTCGGTTTCTTTATCTGTAAAAGAGATAATAATATCTCGTGCAATTTTTCCTGACTGTACGAAGTGCCCAGTATAGAGCTTGGCCCACGGTGCTGTTAGACGATGGTAGGGTGGCTCCTGCTATTACAGATTTAATAGCAGTCAGGAGCAAGGGACAAAGGAACTGGAAAAGTCCCAGCTCAGATAGGAAGGAGATGCGGATTCATAGAGTTGGAAGAAAGGTGTGGGTATATTTGCCTTGAAGGTGTAACCAAGAGGGCTGTTATATTCGAAGTTATGTAAATGAACTGGTATCTGTACCATATGCAGAGGGTTTGGTTTCAGTAAGGTGAGGACATGGGTGGGTCATCAAATGGGCACAGTGTGGATCACCTTAAAAAGAAACAGCCCGGATCATGTTGTAAGAGAGCAAATCTCTCTCCATGGCTGGACTCTGGAAAGTAAATGGACCCCCCCCATTGCATATAAGGCTGTCTGAGGAAGGGCAAGCAGAGACTCTTAGAACCAGTTTTGAGGCTAATGGGTAGGTCAGAGGGTGGGTGGGAGCCAGAGGCCCTCCAGTTTTTCTGAGGCCAGCGGAGGGGGAGATGAGCTTTGAGTGAATCACTTGGGAACAAGTTATCCCCAAAGACCTTCCCTAGGCTCAGATCTTTTAAAACATTGGTGTTACTGATCATGAAACATTAAGAAATAGTTTTCTTGAGTGCTTCAAGTATAAGGCCATTACTCATGATGTCTGGCATCTTCAGCGAATTCATACCTGGATGCCAGTCTCAAGATACCAGGTTCACATCTGTCAGCCCAAATGCTGGCTATCGTGAGTACATAATGTTTCACTGGAAGAATGGGAAAATACCATGGCTTTTAAGTCACAGAATCATGACTGTGTACCAGGACTATGTGGGCCTGTGGTAGAGACTCGAAGGTACCAGATTCCAACTACTGGCTCTGTTATGTGTACGGTTAGGCAAAGTGCTAATGAAGCAGGGTACCAAATACTTCCCGGGTCCCCTCCACTACCCTGCACGGCAAATATAATTACCTTTCCTCTGTGGAGGAGGCCTTGGAAGCCATCAGTTAGTTCAGAAGTTAAGCAATTCCCTTCTCAAGAACTTGAAGTGGGAGGAAAGGCAAATCACCTGTCTTGTTTGCAAGAACTTCCTGTCTCTCTCTCTCTCTCCAGCCCACCCTCCCTGATGCAGCCTGAAGGGTCTGCCAATCCAACAGACTTCAGACTTTTTAAACCCTGAGCCACTGTAATAAGGACAGTTTATATCATGACCCAGAACACACACACAAACACATCCAAATACAATCATTTCATGAGACAATACTTACTGCATGCAAGCATTTTGATATTTTCTATCCCATACTATACTCGCCCATTCCATTTCTGAAATGTTGCTCATGACCTGAATTTCACTACACACACAAACACATCCAAATACAACCATTTCATGAGACAATACTTACTGCATGCAAGCATTTTGATATTTTCTATCCCATACTATACTCGCCCATTCCATTTCTGAAATGTTGCTCATGACCTGAATTTCACTATATGACCCGAAGAATTTCCAGCAGTGTTTTTCATCACTGATCGCTTCTACCTATTCAAAAGCCTGCGGTAGGTCTCCATTTCCTACCAAATAAAGTTCAAATTCCTTAAGATGACAAAGGCCATTTATGATGGCCTTTCTCTTCCAGATCAATCAGTTCTGTCCAGTCCATCCAAGCACCTGGAATTCTCAACACACCCAGCACCTGACCCTCCTGGGAAACCCATGCCCAAGACATTCCTCTCCTACCTCTATGCCTTGCTCTCATTCTACCCTCAGCCTACACGTGCTTCTCACTGTGGAAAAAAGTTCTCTCCATTTTTAAGAAGTATCCAAGATGTCACCTCCTCTGAAGACCACCCTGATCTGCCCAAACAGAACCAAACTCCCCATTACACCCCTATACAGTCTTTAGGAAATCTCTTTTTGCAGAACATACAATGATCATCTGACCCTCCTTCTCATAGTTTAGATGTCCTTTATTTCCAGACTGGTAGAAATAATTGAAAAAGGAAAAAGCAACCTTTGATACAACTCGACACCCCAAAACCAAATAATCCCATTAAAAAATGGACAGAAGACTGGAAAAGACATTTCTCCAGAGAAGACATCCAGATGTCCAAGAGACACATGAAAAGATGCTCAACATCACTTATCAGCAGGGAAATGCAAATCAAAACCACAATGAGAGATCACCTCACACCTGTTAGAATGGCTAAAACAAAAACACAAGAAACTACAAGTGTTGGTCAGGATGTAAAGACAAAGGAACCCTCTTGCACTGTTGGTAGGAATGCAAGATGGTGCAGCCACTGTGGAAGACAGTATGGAGGTTCCTCAAAAAGTTAAAAATAGAACTACCTTACAACCCCATAATTGCACTGCTGGGGATTTACCCAAAGAATACAAAAACACTAATTCAAAGGGATACCTGCACCCGTAAGTTTATTGCAGCTTTATTTACAGTAGCCAAACTATGCAGGCAGTCCAAGTCCCACCCATAGGTGAATGGCTAAAGAAGATGTGGTATATCATATGCAATGGTATATTACTCAGCCATCAAAAAGAATGAAATCTTGCCAATGGCAAAGACATGGACGGAGCTAGAGAGTATAATGTTAAGCAAAATAAGTCGGTCAGAGAAAGACAAATACCATATGATCTCACTCATATGTGAAATATAAAAGACAAAACAAACGAGCAGAAGAATAAAAAGACAAAACAAGAAACAGACTCTTAACTATAGAGAATAAACTGCTAGTTTAGCAGAGGCGAGGTGGGTAGAGGGACATAGGGCATGGGGATTAAAGAGTACATTTATCATGATGAAAAAAAATAATAAAATAACCAAAAAGAAAAAAAACCAACCTTTTATCTTTTTCTTTGCTTTATGATTGGCCCTTGCCGCCTTCTTTCTCTTACAACGTCTTCAACTTTTTTCTCTATTTTCTTTCCCCCTCTTCCCCCACCCTATCTCCATAAAGATCAGAGCCCCCAAGAGAATGGGATGATTAGAGTAGAAAAGGGGGGCATGGTCACAATTAGTGGTGGCAAACCAATCTGGTTCCAGTTTCTCTTCCTCCACACTGGCAGTTCTGTTTCCAGGGAATCCAAGCTTGGCAAAGGCAAAACACAGTCTATCTGAATCATAGGAGGTTGGAAAGGCAAAGTAAGATGGAGAAACCAAGGCAGAATGAGATCAGTAGCTGGCTTAGGCTGCAAAAGCAGGAGAGGAGCTGATAGTAGGAACAGAATAAAAAATACTGATTCACAAAACCACAGCAAAAGTCTGTTGCCAGACAAATGCCCAGCTGCAGTCTCAGATGGTGGGCGGTGGATGTTCTGATTTACAACCTGTTGCAGAGCTTAAAGAACTCTCAGGTCATCTTTATCTATACAAAAATAACAAGAGAAATACCACCCCCCCCCAGTGCTCTGTAGTTTTCAAAGCAATTATTCACACATTATTTCATTTAATTATGGTGTGTCAGAGCAGGAGAGGTCTTTAGGAGGTCAGTCTAATCCCTCAGGCTGCAGCAAATGAAGACCGTAAACCGGCAAGTGACTTGCCCAAGGTCACACCCCTGAGTTAGCAGCAGAGTGCAATGTTCTTTTTATTACACCATACTTTTCACACCCAAAAGAATCCAGTTCTCCAATGTTCTCCAGGATTCGGAGGGCTCTACCGGTTTTGTTTTGCCTGGGTTTCCAAGCCCCTCAAATGAAGGGGTGTGGTGCCTATAATATCTTTACAAGATTCCCAGGCAGAGGCTCGACAGCCTCTCTCTCAACCCTTCTTACAATTTGCTGCCACATGAGCTAACGTGGTCTTCACAGTGCTGTATCCTTATTACCAAGAGTGCCTAAGCTATTAACTCACCAGTAACAGGTGCCAAATTGCCTCTCCTTTTGCACACGATGTTCATTTAAAATCAAATTGCACATAAATCCCTCCAGTCCCTGCTCATTTCCCTCTGTCCTCGTCCTTTTTTGGTCTTTTTTTTTCTCCTCCGTACTCCCAATCCTGTCTGCTGAGAGTCTCTGAGATGATGTGTGGGGAGAGAAGGCTGGAAGCACTAGAAGGACACAGGGCCACTGGGCTTCTTCTACCCCCCCGCGCCCAGGCTCCAGGAGGGGACTGCAGGAATGGCCTGGTGGAAGCACTCGGAGAACAAGGACGCCCCTTAAGGACTCTTTCAGAACAACTCCCTCATCTTACAGATAAGGAAACTGAGGCTGGGCGTACAGACGCGACTTCCCCAAGCCACTAGGGAAACCGAGCTAGGAGAACACCCCGCCCTCCCAGACCACTTCACTTCCTCTACCTCTGCCTTTGGCATTGCCAGTGAGGACCCTGGAGCTTAGGAGGTAGGGGGAGAATCTAAGATCACACAGCTATTACGTGCGGGGTCCAAGAGCAGAAGCACAGTGAGATATGGGGGAGAAGCAACCAAGGAAGGAAAGCAGGCCATCGGGCGTTTCCCAGGTTAAGGCGGGTATGCCGCACAACTCCAGGGGGCACTGTTCCTACGACATTCCATGCATCCTCTGGCCCCGGCATGTCCTGCTGAGCAGGGGGACAGAGGACGCAGTGGAGAGAGGGCAGGTGTCTTGGCCCTCCTGGAAACCGGCTCCTGGGGGCCTGCCACCTCGGGGGCGCCCGCCCCACCGTGGAGGTGCCTGGGGCTCCCAAGCACTGCCCGCGGCCCCTTCTCTGGGGAGCCAGGGACAGGGTCCGAATGCCTTTCCCCATTCAGTGGGATTATCCCTTTTGAATTGTTTAAGAAAAAAAAAAAAAGCTGCAGCTAGCGAACCCTGCCTGACAACACCGAAGGAATTTTTCCCAGGGATCGGCCGAAAGCTGACTCACATTTAAAGACTTGCCCAAAGTGGTCATGCCCCTCTGAGCAAATACCACAGGCATGTAAAACCTCGCTCCCCACGGCCTCCCGGCGGCGAGGACTCCCCGCGCGGCCGCCCTGCCCGGCCCCCGATTGGACGAGCGCCGCGCCGCTTAGCCGGGTGCAGCCAATGGGAGTGCCTCTTAGCCGGGCGCAGCCAATGGGAGCGCCGCCTAGTTGGGTTGCTAGCCTGGCCGCGCCGGGGTCCGCAAGGGAGGCGCGGGCGGGTAGCTGTCACTGCTTGTTTCCTGTCCCGGGGGCGGGGGTGCAGCGGGTGGGAGGCTCTGGCTGTTTGTTTAGGCAGGTAAGGCCTGGGAGGGAAGTAAAAAAGAAAGGCTGAGCCGCCTACACCGGAGGCTGCCTCAGGGCCTTTGAGCTCCAAGTTTCCATTCCAGAACGTAAGCCGCCCCGGAGCTGGCTGCGCAAAACGCGAGGGGTCGCCCGGCTCGCAGGCAGCTCCCGCCGGGCCCGCCACGTGCAGGCTGCCTCGGGTCTCCAGCACCCCAGCCAGGGCCCGGCTGCCCCCGCCTGTGGGCGTCAGGGACCCAGAACCGGGACTAGAGCAAGAGGGGTTGGAAGGAGGGATCTCACCCTGATCGCAGAGAGGTGGACGTGCGATCCGGGCTAGGTCTCGTCACAGCTGCAGCTCTTGTCTTTTATCTTTAACAGGAGAGGTTGGGGCCGGATCCTTTGTGAAGTCCTTGGCCCCGAGATTCTGGTTCTCTTCTCAACACCAAGGGAGGAACCTTGGCTCTTCGTTTCTCTGTCCTGAGCGGTTTTCCACCTAGCAGCCGCAAAGCTTTTCTTGACATGTGAATGGAATCCTGACCTTCCCCTTCCCAACAACGTTTTCAGGATCAGTCTCGCTCCGCAATCAGGTCTTATTCCCCTCAGTCTCTCCTCGACTGCTAGCAACGCCCACTGGGTGCCCCAGTTCTTTCCGACCCCAGGCCTTTGCACGTGCCGTTCCTCTGACCTGCCACCCCAGCCTCTCTCTTGGCCAGCCCCCAGCTCATCCTCAGGGCTCAGAATAAATGGTGCTTTCTTAGGCCTTCCCTGCACCCTGATCTGCCGCCGCTCATGGCACCCTGTGGTTTGCCATCACAGCACATATCCCAAACTGTAATTTTATAAGTTTATGTGTATTTATTTGCTTAATGTCTCCTCTGCTAGGAAGGACAGAAGCCACTTCTGTTTTGTACCTAGCAGAGTCCCTGGCACTCAATAAATACTAGGTTGAATTCATTAAAAAAAATGTATCTTCGGGAGTAAAGAATCATTGTACTCATTTAACAGATGAGGGTTGTAGAAACTCAGGCAAGTGAGGTAACTTACCTACATTCAAATGGGCAAAAATGTTCAACCTGTCTCTAACTTTCTGCTTGTGTTAGGCAATTGTACTACAAAATTACAGGGCTTCTGAGAGGTGACACGTAAATGCTAGAACAGATGGCTCTGGCACTTCGGGTGCCGTGGCTTTGCTTCTGCTGCCCAGAACTCTTCCAGCCCAGTGCAAGTTCTGTTCGCTTACTCATTCAACAAATATTTATGGAGCACCCTATTAGGAGCCCAGCAGCATGATGGTAAACAGGAGAGTCCCCTTCAGAGCTTACTGGTGAGGGTGTATATTTAGACACCACCTCTACGCTCTTGTCTACCCACGGGCAGAATCAACTCTGTCCATTTAGTATAATATATTGGTTATCTATTCTGATAGTTTGTTGATTTCAGGATCTGTTCCGATAGGAAGTAGGCTTAGACTATATGTTTTCTTGGACTAAAAATGCATTCTCAAATCTGGCAGATTTTTAAACAATTTATATTGTTTGAATGTTTACTCTGGTTTTGGATTTTTTTTTAAATATTTTTATTTGTTTATTTGTTGGAGATCACAAGTAGGCAGAGAGGCAGACAGAGAGAGAGGAGGAAGCGGGCTCCCCACGGAGCAGAGAGCCCGATGCGGGGCTCGATCCCAGGAACCTGGGATCACGACCAGAGCCAAAGGCAAAGGCCCAACCCACTGAGCCACCCAGACACCCCTGGTTTTGGATTCTTATTGTGGTCTGGGAAGCCAACCATCATTTCTAAAGGAGAGAGGTGCTAAAGCAGGGAAGCGTTATCGATGGTGAGAGATTTTTCTGGGTACCGTTCCCCTAGCTGTGATCTAAAAGCTGGCTCTGCCATCAGCTCCACTCAGCGCCCCTCCTCACAGACACACACGCACATTTGCACACTCGCGTGCCTCCACCACCACCAGCACCACCACCACCGACAAGTGGCTGAGTCAAAATGACATAAAGAGGAAGGGCCAAATCCCAGCTCCCCCTTGAGAGCCAAGCCGCATGATCTCTGGAGAGTCACTGCCCTTCCAACCCCAGGCTCATCTGGCCCGAATACGTCCCAACAGGGAAACATCTATGAAATGAACTGCTCTGTTACTTTAGTCCATCACTTCTTCAGCATACATGTGCTGATCATCTGCTGGGCTCCAGGCACACGGTCCAGCACTGGGACTACAGTAAGGAGCAAAACTAGCTGTGGCCTCTGTCTGCAGAGAGCTTACGGTCCAATGGGGAAAAGGCACATATGATCATCAGTCTGTTCAATTAAACAGTGGCTGATCAGACAGTCACCAGACACATGTAATTAAAAGCTGAACTGAGTCCTAACACATGGTCACATCAGTGTGCATCACAATCCTGCAGCAGGAAGGCTCTTCTTGCACATTCAAGGAAGCAGAGAAAGCCAGCATGGCTGCCAGGGAGAGAGAGGTGAGAGGGGAGAGAGGGGAAGAGGGCCAAGGTGCTGTGTGCAGGGCGGGGCCGGGGGTGGAGGGAGCCGCGTGGTCTGAGAACTATGGGAAGCCACTGGAAGACTTTAAGATGAGGATTATATGTTCCAGTTTTTATTTAAAAAATATTCCTTGGTGAGGCAAGGGGAGAGGAAGAGACAGAGCAGAAGTGAGACATCTGCCAGGAGGTGAGGGACGATGGGGACGTGGTAATGGTGACAACAGTGGAGAAGAGAAGGGTTGTCGGACCAAAGAGAATTCATCAATCTTCACCTATCTTAAAAGCCCAGTTTCTTAATTTTTTCAGTTTTTCTCCCAGAAAAATGTGCAGCATGTCAGATTGTAAAACCCAGCCCCTTTCGTGCTCACTAACATGGCCACAGACTCGGTCTACATTCCCTTGTAACTTCTGGTTCGTGCGGGCATATGGACACATGCCCTGGGTCCTGGGGCTGTGAGTCCTGTCAGGTCTGCCCACAGTGTCTTTCACTCGCCCTTCCCAAGAGTCAGCCATCGAACGTCGTCCCTCCTGTGGGCCGTCGTTCCCTTAACCCAGCTGGCAGGGCAGGGCTGGCTCCTGGTCCTCGGACACCCTTGTGTAACCAGTGGAGGGTCAGAGCCCGCAGTGTGGACTCCTTCAGGGCGAAGCTGGTGGAGAAGGGCGTGGTGAGCAGGCCATCTCCCCATTTTCACAGTAGGCCCCTTTGGATACAGACCCGTTTCACATGAGTCCCGCCAGTCACAGCTTGGGGCCTGACTGGGGCCGCCAGCCAACCTTGCCCCCCTCCGGCTGATTATTCCTCTGAGCCCAAGAAATGCCCTGACCCGTTTCACTCTCAGTTCTGGCATGCACACACACACACACACACACACACACGCAAGCACACACGCAAGCACACACGCAAGCACACACTCACACACCTGCCTCAGGCTGTGGTGTTTCCACTGAAGAGGGAATGCATCATTTGCTCCTTGTGGTTAACCCCATAGGGTAGAAGCCTTGTCTACATGAGAAAATGTGTTCTTGAGTACTTTGCAAGCTGCCCTCCTTGACGCGATCCAGCATTTTCGCTGAACTCTTCCACTGACCTCTGATAGGATGTGCCTCCACCTGAAAAGGCAGATCTTTAGGGAGCTCTGAGCCACAGGGCTCCTTTGGCTGCTTCTCCACGGTAGAAACCCCAGGGGCTCCTCAGCATGCCTCCAGGTCTCCTCAGCATGCCCCCGACCCCCGGGAAGCTTCCCACCAGAGAAAGTTCCACGGCCTCTGGCCCCGGCTGTCCTCGGTCCCAGGGTGATCTAGGTGAGAAGATGTAGATAGCTCTGGCTGCCCAGTCATCCCTCTAGGAGCCTCTCTGCCTGGAGTGCGTGTGGCAGGGCGGAGCGTCCCCTTATCTATAAAGACAATGCTTGTTCAGAGCCCCGAGACTGGGACAGCAGCCACTTACCAACACCAAGTGTGGCCAAGCCTGTCGGCCTGGCTCAGTTTGATGCCCAGGAGAAAGCAGGGTATCTCAGGGGTCTATCTCTGGGCTGTCTACCAGTTCCTAAAGCAATTAGCAGAAGGGCCTGGCCCTCCCCAGCTTCCATTCATTCTTTCTTTTATTCATTCACCAGACTAAGAGGAGTTGCCCGAGGGCAGGGATCATGTCATATTCATCCATGAATTCCCACCCCTGAGCCCTAAGCCTGGCACCAGAGACATTCTTCAGTGAATGAACCCATTCAGTGACCACGCAAAGTGTGGGGCGAGCTCCCCCCTCCGAGGATCCACACCAGGTAGGGGCCACGCGGGTGGAGCGCAGATCCTCACCTCCCAGGAACTCGCAGTCTGGGTGGGGAGACAGTCCTCCCACAATGATTTATTCCGCTTAACCATGGGCTAGGGCTGTAGTAGGCTGTCCTTGGAAATGAGTGAACAGGCCCCCAAACCAAAAATAAGTGTCCCACCCCTCCAAGCATGGATGTTGGGTTTTTCCACCACCATCATTCAAGGCCCCGGGTCTTCTCTCCTCCTTTGTGCAGGATCTTAGCTTCCCAGCGGTGACGGCCCCTCTGGCTCCCTGGCATCCCAGGGCGCATGTCAGGATTCTGTTTTCCGGCCACTAGTGGGACAGGCGCGTGGGGCTGCTTTAGTTCCGGGCTCCGGAGGGTCAGATTCAAGTTGCAATCCAGTTCCCGCTGCTCCCTGTCCAGAGTGGCACACACGCTCGTAAACCCACCAGAGCCTCAGTTTCTCAGTCTCACGGATGACCCCAAGCACCCAAGAGCATCTACCCCAGGTGGGCCTCCCTGCTCTAACTTTTCCAGTCTTCCGGCACCAGGGACCGACACGTGACAGGAGAGTGAGGCGCAGAGGCAGGAGGAGGAATGCAACCCAGGGAAGCAGTCCTTGCGGGCCCGGCTTTGTCCCGTCAGCCCGATCTCAGCCCCTCTTTCCAGGCGCCCATGTGGAGCGCTGCGCATGCCAGTTGCACCGGAGCTGAGCACGTCTCCTGGCTTCACCGCCTTTCCAGAAACACGGGTCCTTCTGTCTGTTTCTCCAGGCCTTGACCTCAAGTCCAAGCCCGGGGCTCCAGGCGTGTCCTGACTCTCCACCCCGCTGGGCTGCCCCTCAGAGAAATTTCCCTGAACTCACCCTCCTCTTTCCTGGGCACGCAGCTCAGGTCAACCGCAGGTCCTCTGACCCATCCCCGGCAGCACTCCCCGGTTCCAGGCCTGCCCCTGCAGTCACTCAGCCTCAATGGACTCCCGCTGTTTTCTCATCTCCAGGCTCTCTCACGCAGCTTCCTTTACCCCTTTCATCCCTGCCCCCTACTCGGCTCCCACATCCTGCCCTGGGGCCCTCTCCCTGGCCCCAAGAAGTCTGTCTGGGTATTGTTCTCCACTCCCAGCATTAGCATTCTCAAGGCCCGCATTTGCATTTTGATGGCTCCTGTCCCAGCTAGACAGGGGTACACTTTGATGCATATATATTTTGGAGAGGAGAGCTTTCTCCTGCACAGCGTCTAATTTTCCACTTTGATTCAAGTGCATTCTTTGGTTCGGGCCTGATTTACTCTGGGCCAAGACACACTTGAGCCAGCACCTTTAGGCTATGCTCAGGCCTATAAGATAACGGAAGGGTTTTGCCTTGTGGGAGCTCCAGGGAACAGAAGTCTCACTTCCCACGCCTCCCGCTTCTGCTCGGAACATCAAAGCTTCCTGCCAGCTCGCATCTGCAACCAGTGTTCTTCCCTCCCAGGCTCAAGGGCCTTGCCCCCACCCACCCACCGCACCGCTCCCCCCAGCATTCCCGGGCACAACAACTAAGGCCAGAGATTGGGGTTCGCTGTGCCCACCCCTGGCTGAGATAGAGTCAAGCCTTTGGCCTTGATCTGAGGGAAAGCCACCATAAGTAAGCGAGGAGGATGGGGTACTGAAGCCACCCAGGTAGCCTAGGATGTCACCCTGGATGTCCCTGTTTATAACCTGAAGACCGGGAGGGTTTTAACGCAGGGACAAAGCGACCACATGGGGCCCAGGATGGTGGGGCTTTTAGATCGTACATGCCTGTGGGCCGCTGGGGTTCAGCCAGAATTAGAACAGCCAAGTGCCAAGCAACAGAGAGAAAGGAATGTCTTGCCAGGTCTCCAGGGGTTTCGGGGCCACATTTTACAGAGGTTTAGGGAATTGTGGTTTGCAGGGCACGGCTTCCTAGGGTTTCATCCCAACTTCAGAGTGATTTATGATTCCTGTTCCATTGAGCGGCTCTCCACATTCATTTCCACCTACAGCTGAGTTCTTTCAAATAACATCTTACACGGATGGTGTGGGAGTGGATAATGAGGCACTTCATGGTGGGGAAATGGAGGCAGACATCAGGGAGGGCTGGAGTTGGGATCTTGGAGGCTTTGGGCTTCCGGGTGGCAGGGCTGACAGGGCAGCGGCAAAGGAGACAGAGAAAGTCTGGATTGCCCCCAGTTCAGTGAACATTCAGCTAACGTCGCTTCAGAGGGTTCTATATTCCTGGCTCCATGCGGATCACCGAGGTCTTTGCAAAAACAAATAGAAGTGGGTCAGCTAAATCTCGAGGAATTTCTGTTCTCAGGGAGAGACATAAAGGCCTCACGATAACCATGACTGCCTGCCCATCACTTGCTCGTGGAGGGTGTTTTCACCGTGGGATCATTTCTAACTTTCATAGCAGTTAGCAGTATTCTGTTGCGCATTTTCCAGTTGGGAGAAAGAAAGGTTCCTGTTAAAGGGTCCAAGGTCACACCCCTAGGAAGTTGGGGAGTCAGCGACATTCCAAAATCGAACATCAAACATCGCAGCCCAAACTCCTTCCCTGGCATCAAAAGGCAAGACAAAGCAAAACCCCCAAGCCTGAGGATGCGAAATAACCAAGGGTTCTGAGAATTCAGGGAGGGAGGAGCTGCATCCAACTGTGGGCACAGGAACTAGCTCCATATAAGACACTTTCTCCTTCTCCAGCTCTATCCTGAAGGGAGGTTGGAGTCCATAGGGAGAGATATCCGGGAGGGTGCAGGGAGTGCAAGCCCCGAGATGCACTGGGGGGATAGGGAGTCATCCTGGGATGCAGGATCTGAGAAGAAGAGAGCAGAGAATGGAGTGGCACTGGAATGCAGAGCGCTCTGCAACATCTGGAGATATTCTATAGGTGTTCGGAGACCCAGGAAGATTTTTGAGTAAGATAATGATGCAACAAAAGACATATTGAGGAAGAGAACTCAAGAAGACTTAGGTATAGGAAGAGAATAAAATGTCCCCAGGGATGGGGACAGGGAGCACCTGGGTGGCTCAGTTGGTTAAGCATCTGACTTGGGCTCACTCAGGTCATGATCTCAAGGTCCTGGGATTGAGCTCTGAGCTCCAATTTGGGCTCCCTGCTCAGCAGAGAGTCTGCTTCTCCCTCTCCCTCTGTCCCTCCCCCTGCTCCTGCCAGCTCACTCACTCACTATCTCTCAAGTGAATAAATAAAATATTTTTAAAAAATATATCACAGAGGGATTCAGGCCACTGAAATCCAAGCAAGGGGCAAAGAGATCCTAGGCACAGTCGCCTGAGAATGGCAAGGTGGTATTAAGCATGGGAAATGATCTGAAATGGGAATAGAGACCCTGAGCAAGAAGGGGGTGGAGGAGGGAGCCGGAGAGACAGGTTTGGAAACTGCAAGGCAAAAGGTGATGACTGAAACCCCAAGAACAGATCCAAGTAGCGGGGCTAACTGAAGACAAGAGAGAGGTAGGGATCAAATCCAGACTCAAAGGTCAGAGTGGGGAAGGGGAGAAGCAAAGGGGACAGAAAGAAGGGCTGGGGCACCAGGTGAGGACGAAGGGAAATTCACAGGTGGCTGTCTGTGTCAAGTGTGCATTCTCCTCTCCATCCACGTCTTGCCTGCCAGATCAGCGGGGTGGCTTCCGCCCGGCCACCTGGCCTGGTGGTCTGTAGGCAGCAGTGTTTTCTTTTACAAAGGTGGGTCACAGTGCAACCCTCCACGATTCCTGTAAAAAGCAGAGCGCATGGCATGTGCTCAGGAAATGGCAGCGCTCGTTGCTGTAATTATTGTTGACTTATGTTATTCTTTCCCAAGTTTAGGAATTCCTGGAGATCAGGGACCAGGTCTTTGTATTTACCTTAATCATCTGCTCAACCCCAGGCATACTAGAGTCCCTGTTTCCTGACTCCTGGGAAAGTAGGATGGGTGAACTCTCCCATCGGTTTGTTTCTTGCTGCCCCGACCATTTATCCCTTGTTGGTGTTTCACTACCATTAGCTATTAGCCAAGAAGACACTGGAGAGTCAAGAACAAGGACTTTTGGAGGTTCTGAACTCTGGAACTTTCCAACCATGCTTCAGTTTCTCTGTATAGAATTTCTTGAATTTCCTTTTATGGGGCAGTGGACTAAGACCAGCCCAGTGACGTGGTTGGTTCCAAGGCTGGGTTCAGAGTGCGGTCGTGGGGAATTATGGCTGTTAACTGCACGCTTTCAGACAGTGTTTCTGGACTTGTGTGATCTCAGTTGGGGAATGGTGGGTGGGAGAAGCTTGGAGCAACAAAGATAGGCATGGGCACATGAGCACCTACCCATAACCCTCTAGAGGGGGTTTTGGGGAGGCAGATGCCAGGTGGGGCCAAGGCTTCAGGGGGGCTTGGCCATATTTGAACCTGAATCCAAAGTGTTTTTTTCCTCAGACTCAAGGTAGACCAGTGCCTTCCATACATCTGGTCAAAGGACTTTCAGAAGGATTCCTTCCCTCTCATCAACACATCTTGGCCTGTCCTTGCCAAAGCTGGCTCAAGGAGTCTTCACCCTGGGACCCAATTGTTAAAATCCCCTGTCCACTCATAGCGGGCTTTGTTGCTCGTATTTGTTTGGGTGAGGGGGCAGAGGGAGGGGGAGTGCCCGGCCTCCCCTTGGTCTTGGCTGTCCCAGGCTTTGATAATGCCAGCGGCTGAGACAGCTACTGAACGCTTAGGCCCGCCTCTCCCAGAGCTGGCGGCTTGGCTTTCATCTCTGTTTGTGGCCAAGGACAGGGACGTGGGGGCCAGCACCCAGCCTGGCTAATGAGTAATTGGGAGCCTCGTCTGTGTGTGCTCCTGCGACATGCACTGGGGTGACCTTGAGATTGCCAGGGCACGCCTGATCCATCCTGAAGCTGAGGCCAAGGCCGGGGGGGGGGGGGGGTGAGGGGTGGGGGGTGGGGGGCTAGTTCTGCTTTGTCACCACTGCCGCCATCCCCAGTGGAGTCCAGGCTTGTATTCCCCCCCACCCCCTATCTTCACCTGAATGCCCAGGTTTGAGCGATTTAAGAAAGCTATTACAAAGGTGTTGCCCTCTAGGGTGCACCTCTGGCCTCCATTTGGACCTCTGGCTGCACTCCTTCCAGTGACTCCCTCCCCTGCAGACGCTGAGGATTTTTCTGAGCCCCTCCAGGTCGGTGGAAAAATCACGGCCAGGTCAGGAGCACAACTGTGCGACGGGCTCCATCAGTGCCATCTTCTTCCTGGGGTCAGAGAGCTTCTTCCTTTCTGTGTAAGGGCTTTCAATGGTTGTCCAGTACGAGGGCATCCGTGCCCTTTAAGGGTGTTCCACGGACTTTCCACCCCGTGTCTTTGCTTCTTCCTCCTCTTCCTTGGTGTAAAGTTCACATACCTGTTTTGTGCGAGAATCTCTTCGGGGGGTGTCTGTCCCTTGCTTACACCTATGGGGCCCTGGGCCACTTACCTAACGTCTCAGAGCCTCTGTTTTTTTTCCTCCTCTGTACAAAGGGGCCTGCAACACCCCCTCAACGGGCTGCAGGGGAACTGTAACAAGATGGCAGATGTCAAATGCTAGACAACAAGAAGATATTAATTCTCTGTTTCGGAGCCACATGTCCGTCCTCCTCCCCATTAGTAAGTCCGCTCTCCCCACCAGAGTGAACTCAGTAGCATGAAATACTTGAAAAATGTTTTCTAAATGAATGAATGAATACATGAATAAATGCATTGCTAATGGCAGCAAATATATGTGGACATCTGTTCTCCGAGAATAAATCAGTTCAATGATTATGGAATGTCACAGTGTTGGAAGGAGTTGTACCAAGCACATGCAAACCATGCCGTGGAACAATTGAACTGGGCCTAGAATGGAGCGGGGCTTTTGTCTTTTATTTGGGGTTCGTTTTTAGGGAGTTTAGTATTTGAGAGAGTTCTGGCCACTGACAAAACTTAACTTTGTTGTAGCATTTGGATGATGCTAGGTGTTCAATAAATTTCCATGGAATGAAGAAACACGGATGAACGATCAAGAAAAATTAGCCATCGGCAAGGGGAACAAGGCTAATTTTTGCTCTTGGGGGCTTGGGTACTTTTCAGGGGTCTGGATACCAGCTTGCTGTGTGGTCTTTGCTCTGCCTCTTACCTCCTCAGCCTCTTTCTTCCCGCTCTGCACCACGAGGCAACGTAATCCCCAATCTCTGTGTCTTCTTACAGCAGGGCTAGAAGGCAAAGACAGGAACTCCAGCCTTCCAGCAACCTCCCTGGCAGTCTCACTTATCTTTTGGGGGCCTTTAGAGCCAGCAGAGTTGAAGGAGGGGCAAAGGAGGCTAGGAG
Source organism: Taxidea taxus jeffersonii (assembly GCA_003697995.1). NCBI lineage: Eukaryota > Metazoa > Chordata > Mammalia > Carnivora > Mustelidae > Taxidea > Taxidea taxus. Next base: position 66,899 of record RCUC01160053.1, on the reverse strand, counting down.
GGGGAAAAATTAACTGGACAAGTCACCCCAGGGCAGTGAGGCCCAAGAAAGCGCCTTTATCTCCATTCCTGTTATGCTTCATTGACCTCATTATTGTCTTGTCTCCAGGACAGGGTCCATTCTCCTTTCCTGCACAGCTAGGCTGTCTCTGAGGGGCTGGGCCTGGCAACGCAGTGAGGAGGCAGGCAAAATATCAGTGGATTAACTTACAAAGCTATCCCCTCATTTCAGCTTTAAAGCAGCTGTTCGTTCAGGAAATTCTGACAGGCCCCTCTGAATTGTCCTCTCTGGGGATTGTGGCTGGCAGGGCTCGGGGCTGGCTCAGCCCGAGGGTGTTTTTGCTCAGCTGGGAAGCTGTAACTTTGCGATGGATCCTGTAAGGAGTTCCAGGAGGGCTCAGTGACTGTCTCAAGAGCTTGAAACAGCTGCATGGTGATGGCAGAAGTTCAAACCCCACTTCCTCCAGGAAGCCTTCTGGGATTACTTCAGCCACATGTTCCCTTCTCAAGTCCTTTAAAGCCTTCTTGTTCCTTTTGGAATGTGTAAGACTCTTTTATATTCCCATCACTGCATAGTTGTTTTACTGTCTGGAAGCTGCTAATGGGAAGGATCTTAATCTCATTTACTTCGGTCAGTTGAGTGCTTAGCCTTGCCAGTCCTATGGGAGGCACTTACAAAATACTTGTTGACTCAATGAAGAAAGAAATGGCCATGTCACCCGTGCTGGCTTTCTCACCTCTCCAAGTTTTTTCTTTGTACCTTCTATGGTTAGAAAGAATACCAGGAGGGCTCCTGGGTGACTCAGTTGGCTAAGCGTCTGCCTTCGGCTCAGGTCATGATTCCAGGGTCCTGGGATCAAGTCCCGTGTCAGGCTCCCTGCTCAGCGGAGAGCCTGCTTCTCCCTCTCTGTCTCCCCCCTGCTTGTGCTCTCTCTTGCTCTCTCATGGTCTCTCTCTCTCTCTCTCTCAAATAAATAAAATCTTTAAAAAAGAAAAGAAGAAAGAAAGAAAGATTTACTGATTTACTTTAGAGAGGCAGTCTGGTAAGGTAAGAGAGGATCACCGGTTCTAGAACCACACTTCCTAGAGTCACCCCAGTTACCAGCAGATAGCCGTGGAAATGTTAGCAAGTTATTTAACCTCTCTGTGCAACTGAGGAAAATACTAGAAGCGACTTCACAGAATAGTGAGGACTGAAGACCTTACAACATGTGCAGGGTGTTTAGAGTAGTAGTACGTGGTAGTACTTGCTGGGCTTTGATGAAAGCGTCGAAATCCTCAAGTTCAGAACCACAGTTGTGGGATCCGATGTAATGGGGTAAGGGGGCACTGAGGTTCCCAACAAGCCACGCTGATAACCCTGTTAATCGAGTAACTTTTCCTGAATCTGCAATGAACACAAAATGCACCGGAAATCTACTTCCCGCCACCAACACCCACCTCTGACCTTTATTTCTAGTGACCCCTGACCCCGGCAGAGTCAAAATGCATACGCTCAGCCTGGGGAGAAGACCGCTTGTATTGAGCCCAGGTATGCCTGACCCTGGGTCAGCCTAGACAAACACCTGCTTTCCGGTGAGCGAAGGTGATAACATTCCTGAGGCTTGAGTGGGCTCCACTGTGTGTTGGCAAGCAATTCGTTCCGCTCACTGCTTAAAACCATCCATCAGGTGACCCCAGTCTCCCAGCAAGACTCCCATGCCCCCCACCTTGGTTAAAAGAGCCCCAGGGGCTCGGTACACACCTTCTCAAGCCCTTTGCTAAACCACCTACTGGGCTATGTTGAATGCCAGGTCTGGTTAGAGTACCTCCCTGCTCGAGAAAGGGTGAAGGAAAAAGAACCCAAAAGCCTGGGGCAGGGTGAGCCAGTGGTCGGGGCCAACCAAAACTCTCCTTAAAAGGTACGGAGTTAGGGCGCGGATGCAAAGAACTATTTCAGAAGGCACTCCCATGGAGCTGTGAATGAAGCTCCGGGTGGGAAATAGGACATTGAACACCAGACAGCAAGAAAGTCAAGTTTAAGCGTTTGTTTGGTTTTTGTTCACCCAAGTCACATGCTAGGTGCTGCATCTCCACTACAACCCTCTGAGGTGTGTTTGGGGAAACTGAGGCTCAGATGGGGTGGGGAGGCTGCAATGTGCTTAGTACCACCCCACACCTTGTAAGTGGAAGAGTTTTGAACTCAAGCCCTCTGACTTCTGGCTCAGTGCCTAGCACACTATTTACATGTCTTCTTTCTGGAAGGGAACCCGGAGCTCATCCTGCCCAGCCTCTGGCCAAGTCAGTGTTGCAGCATTCTAGCCTCATGGGGTGCCTTCCAAAAAAGGGTTCTGTATAAGCCATCCCCCTGGTGGAGGTTCGTGATGCATGTTAAAGTCTCTGAGACATCTGGCGGTAAAGACCCATTTATCCCAGCGCTTGCACAACCTTCTTCACCACAGAGTGACTTTGTTTCTTAGAACAATCATTCACCTCCTGAGAAACTGGCCTTTGGAACCTGTCCTGGGAAATATTAATCTAGTCTGATGCTTTCATTTATTGGTGGGGAAATTGAGGAAGTGGCTTGCTGGAAGGTGGAGCTGGAATTAACACCCAGGAGGACTGACTCTCAGCCAGTGTTTTCTTCTACGGCTGAATGACGATGTCCATTAACTTGGTATAGACCCAGCAGGGACCCAGAGTGAGGAGAAGACAGAGATTTTTACCTGTGGAGAAGGCTGGACACAAGCCGTGAAAAGGTCTTAAGAACATTTATAGCCAACAGGGACACCTGGGTGGCTCAGCTGGTTAAGCGGCTGCCTTCAGCTCAGGTCATGATCCCAGCGTCCTGGGATCGAGTCCCACATCAGGCTCCTTGCTCGGCGGGGAGCCTGCTTCTCCCTCTGCCTCTGCCTGCCTCTCTGTCTGCCTGTGCTCACTCCTGCGCTCTCTCTCTATCTGACAAATAAATAAATAAAAATCTTTAAAGAACATTTATAGCCAACAATTCAGCAAAAGCACACTTTCAAAGGCAACAGGATATACAGGTGCTGAGGAAGGACGAGATCAAAGAGAGATGGCGTCCGGGGATAAATTCGAGAAAGGGTCTCTGAAAGATGTCAGTGTGGAGACAGATTTTGGTAGGCCAGGTCACTTTTAAAGGAAACATAATTAAAAATAAATATTACAATAAATAAATGGAACATGAGAATCTTACTTCATTCATTTGCGAAGGTGATTTTGTCCACCTCCTGAGGCCATCAAAAGGAATAGGGAACAGATGCGGCTCCCACATGCTTGGGAAAGATGAGCTGACCCTCCAAAGTGCCTTCACCTCTTGCCTCCAGATGTGCCAGTTGGAGAGCGTATGTGGGCCTCCATGAACCACCATGGTTCACCATGACCTCCTTTGCCCCAGTGGGAGGCATCGGGGAATTAGGGCAAGAGTCACACACTTGGAATGAGAAACATTCGTGTTTGAGTCCTGGCTTTGTGACGCAGGGGTTCTTCCCTTTATCTTTCCAGGTCTTCGTTTTCCCAGTCAAAAGAGAGAGGATTGGACCCAAGCATGGGTCCAGGAAGCGTAAGGATCACCTGGATTAATTAAAAGCACAGATCCCTGGGCCCTCCCCCACCAACCGCTGAAGCAGTTTCCAGGGCCCTAGGATTTCAGCAAGGGCACTAAGTATTCTGCTGTGGAATTGGGCTTAGGAACAGCTTGACTAGATTATTTCTGAGCCTCTTCCTGTAATCCAGTGAGTGGTTTAGTTTACTGAATGTCAATACTCTTGTCATAAAATGAGCATACTAATAATTGCCTCCGAGTATTATATTGTATCAACACTGAGAACTTTGGAAACTCCAACACTGCCTAGAAGTGCTTAATATCAATATTCTGATGAGGAAACTATTTTGTTGTATAAGAACTCACTTCATAGGGAAACTACAGGAAGCTTGAACCCACATCTGGGATTTTTCTAGATAGCATTTTGTAAAACCTTAAAATTGGGGCACCTGGGTGGCTCAGTGTTTTAGCGTCTGCCTTCAGCTCAGGTCATGATCCCAAGGTCCTGGGATTGAGACCCACACTGGGCTCCTTGCTTGGCGGGAAGCCTGCGTCTCCCTCTCCCACTCCCCCTACTTGTCTTTCCTCTCCCACTGTGTGTCTCTCTCTCTCTGTCAAATAAATAAATAAAATCTATAAATCAATCAATCGAGTGTTAAAATTGAAGCAATTTTTAAGGTGAAGTTTTACTTGGTAATGTTTTTTTAACCTGGAACTTTTGCAGCTCCCTGAATCTTCCCTTACTTTTCCAGGCTACCTAGAGAGGAAGCTGCTAAAATGGTTTACACAAGTCAACATTTCCCAACAAAATCTGTCCTTTGGAATACTAACAGGTGTTGGGGGGGGGATGGGGCAGGTTTCTGGATCAACTATAATTGTGAAACTCTGTGCTGACCACGTTTTATTAAGAATTCTAAGAGGGGGGCACCTGGGTGGCTCAGTGGGTTAAGCCTCTGCCTTCTGCTCAGGTCATGATCCCAGGGTCCTGGGATCTAGCCCTGCATTGGGCTCTCTGCTCAGCAGGGAGCCTGCTTCCTCCTCTCTCTCTCTCTGCCTGCCTCTCTGCCTACTTGTGAATTCCAAGAGGGGTGCCTAGATGGCTCAGTGGATTGCATGTCTGCCTTCAGCTCAGGATGTGATCCTGGGGTCCTGGGATGGAGCCCTGTATTGGGCTCCTGGTTCAGCAGGGAGTCTGCTACTTCCCCGCTCCCTCTGGCCCTCCCTGCTACTCATGCTTTCTCCTCTCTCTCTCTCTCAAATGAATAAATTTTAAAAATCTTAATTAAAAAATTTATTTATTTATTTCATTTTTATTTATATATTAATATATTTTATTAATTTTATTAATGTATATATAATAGCCAATATATAGATATATTTTATATATTTATTTATATAAAATATATTTATATTTAAATTTTTATATTTATATTAAATATATATTAATGCATATTTATTTACTTTACTTATTTTATTTATTTATAAATAAACAGAGAGAGGAGAGAGCACAAGCAAGTGGACCTGCAGCCAGAGGGAGAGTGAGAAGCAGGCTCCCTGCTGAGCAGGGTATGACGTGGCATCGATCCTAAGACCCTGGAACCATGACCTGAGCCGAAGGTAAATACTTAACCAATTGAGCCATCCAGGCACCCCAAAGATTTTATTTCTTTTTTATTTGAGAGAGTTAGGGAGGGAAGAATCAGGGAGAGGGGAAGAGGGAGAAGCAGACTCCCCGCTGAGCAGGGAGCCTGACATGGGGCTCTATCCCAGGACCCCGGGATCACAACTTGAGCCCAAGGTAGGTGCTCAACTGACTGAACCACCTAGGCATCCCTAAAAAGAAATCTTAGAAAAAAAAAAAGAATTCCAAAAACTTAAAAAAAGGAAAAAAATTGAGGCACCTGGTTGGCTCAGTTGGTAGAGCATGTGACTATTGATCTCAAGGTCATGAGTTGGAGTCCCAAGGTGGGTGTAGAGATTACTTAAAAAAGAAAAAAGAGGGGCTCAGTGGGTTAAAGCCGCTGCCTTCAGCTTGGGTCATGATCCCAGGGTCGTGGGATCGAGCCCCGCATCGGGCTCTCTGCTCTGTGGACAGCCTGCTTCCTCTTCTCTCTCTGCCTCTCTGCCTACTTGTGATCTCTGTCTGTTGGATAAATAAATAAAAAAAATCTTTAAAAAAAAAAAAAAGAAAAAAGAATCCCGAGCGCCTTTTCCATGCTGCTATGAACAATGAACTGTGAATTGCAAGAGGGCCCAAAGTGTGATCCACACTGCTAAGTGTATCTGCTCCGGGTACTGGGGGCTATCTCTCAGGCCCAGGAAAAATCTGCATTAAGTTTCCAGCCATTCTTTGGCTTATTCTTCCCAGGGGTCCTTCCTTTTCCAAACAGGATAGCTGGGGGTGCAAAAAAGCAGTGGTTCTTAAGACTGGCTGCCTGTCACGTGGGGAAATTCTAACAAACCTGCATCTTCGGGTTCCACCCCAGGCATACTGACTCAGGGTGGACCAGCCCCAAGATCATCTTTGGACCTGTAATTGGGAATCCTCCAAGGAATGAATCACTTCAGGCATCTAAGTGGGAGGAATTCTTCTGGCTGAAGGGGATAGTGAGGGAGGAAGGATGGTCCTCTGGCATTCCTTAAATTGCATGGGGCCTTCAGGGCATAAGCTATTTCTTGTGAAAGTGGACCCTCCCCAAAGGATAGGAGAAGGCTTCTGGAGAAGCCTCTGAAATCTGGAGACTTGGATTGTTCCACAACTGTTTCAATGTGACCGTCGCTTTCCTGTGTGACTATGGACCAGTCTCCTAACCTCTCTGGGCTTCCCTTCTCTCCTTGCGAATTGGTTGTCCTCCTGTATGCCTTGGGCCCTTTATGGAAGTGTGGTAAACCCCGATGAGGCAACACACAGACAGTGCTGTGTTTCTGGCTTTTCCAAAAACTAGTGAGCTAGGGAGGCCATTCTGTTTTTTGTTCCCGATTTTACTTCTCTGAAAAACTCGCATCTGTGGTGGTGACTAAGCGACCCAATCATTCTCTTTCCTTCAAAGGATCTTTGAACTACCTTAGCACAGCCTGCAGTGAATTGTGAATCAACACTACCTTTTTTAAAGAATATTAACTGAAGGATCAGTGAGACAACCGGGTCTGCAGTGGGCAAGATGAGGCAGGGAACGGAGACAAGTGTCCCGATCAATCAGAGCAGTCGTCACTCGATTTGAGGTGGGGATTATCTGGAAAACCGCCTCAGCTGTCCGGTTCATTTGCAGGGCTTTGCTCAATGAGCCATTGTTATGAACATTTTTTAAAAAAACCTTCTCGCCTGCCACTAAGGTTGGGGGTTGTGATGGTCCGCAGACTTGGAAGTGTGGAAAGAATTCCTTTTAAAAAAAATGCATGAAGTCCACTGGCTTAAACTAATTATGATAAGACAATGCTTCTCTCAAAGAAACAAAATAGTTACAGAAGGGCTCTGGCCAGCTATTCCATGTGCGCCAGTGATCAACCTAGCTCCTTCTCTACGTGTTACCTCCTCTGATTTCCCAGAACCACTTTGAGAGATCAGTTTGCTTACCCTGCAGTGGGCAGGCAAAGGAACAGAGTTGTGGAGATGCTACCACAAAAAAAAAAAAGAAAGAAAGAAAGAAAACAAATTCTGCCCCCAAACCACAGCTAGTGAGTAGAAGAGCCAGAGCCAGGATTTGAAGACCATAATCTTTGCATTGAGCAATGAGACTTTAATTCCTAGCTCTTTTCCTCTGAGACTTGAATTTTTTAGACTTAGAGATTTCAGGGAGGATTAAGATGTGTTCCCCATTCATCTCTCATCTGGAGACAACGCAAAACATGGGAAGTTCTTCATGAAGGTCTAACTGTGCGAGAAGAACAGAACGCAGGCATCCGAATGGCCACAAGTGATGGGCTTTCTACTGTATCTTGTTTTCCTAAAACCAAAAGAGAGACTGAGTCAGACCGTGTTCCAGAGTGAGCTGTTTCTCTCTGTGGAACCCTGGCTAGGACCTGACTGGTACAGGAGTCAGGATGTCCTCAGGCAGATCTAGTTCTCTATGTCTGGATTTGCCTGTCTGGAAAGCAGAGTCATGCAGCCATTTTCCAGCCTGGGTTACTTCTCCAAAGCAGGCTTGGGGACATTCTGGAGACACCAGCTCCCTGGATACTGTTTTGCAGGAGTTCAGGCATCTGTGGCTCTTTACCACATGCTGAAAAAGGCCTCCTGCCCAGCCAGAGTGAATACCCACTTATTCTCCTTGTGGGACAGCCTTCCCTTTGTCCCCCCAGGTTTGGGGTGTGAAGAGGGTCATGTAAGGGGGAACTCAGTTGAAGTAGAGTGGGAAAGGGCTGCCGTGAACCTGTCCTCGAGGATTCTCTGAGGAGAGAAAGGAGAGGAAGAAACCAGGGGAAAAAACTCCTGGTTTACAAAGGACCAGGGTGGGCATAGCAAAGATGGTGCTCTCAAACCTTTCTTCAGCTCTTGTTGCTTTGCAGGGAAAAGAGAGCTCCACATATACCTGTGGGCCAGGGGGACACACCCCAGACTGGCAGTAGTGTTTCCTTTGGGGAGAAGAGTGAGAAGTGGGACTTGAGCAAGGCATCAGAGAAGATTTTCATCTTATAGGTGAAGATTTCATTTTGAAAAGAGGAGGAAGGGGGCGCCTGGGTGGCTCAGTGGATTAAGCCTCTGCCTTCGTCTCAGGTCATGATCTCGGGGTCCTGGGATTGAGCCCCACAGCGGGCTCTCTGCTCAGCAGGGAGCCTGCTTCCTCCTCTCTCTCTGTCTGCCTCTCTGCCTACTTGTGATCTCTGTCTGTCAAGTAAATAAATAAGATCTTAAAAAAAAAATTTTAAAAAATTAAAAAAAAAAAGAAAAGAGGAGGAGGAAGAGAAAGGGAACATCGTTCGATAAGAAAGAAGCTTAGCTTAACTGTCCTAAAGGTTAACTCTCTGACACTGTTTTGTTTTTGTTTTTGTTTTTTAAGAGAGAGAGAGAGACTCCAACATTGTAGATCTAACCCTAGGGCTGGCCTGGCCGATAGCCCCAGAACCCATTTAGGGAGGGTAGATGACCTGTGTAAGAATACATAGATAGAATGGGAAATTATATCTCCTACTAATGGTTAGGCCTCAGAGGCCTCGTCTATGAAAGGGGATTAAGCTAAACTTGTCTGAGGGTGGAGGTGCTCATCCCAGCCATGGGAGGGAGACTACATTTCTGAAGAACGGAGACCTGGAGAGCTTCCATTTGCCCCATTAGGAAGGTGTCTCAGGTGGGAGAGTGCTGTTCTTCCCTGTGGGTCCTCTTCACCCAGCATAGAGCCCAATCTCCCTGCCTTCCAGCCCAAGATAGTCCCATAGCTGGCACATCCCTGCCTCCCCGGGACACCACAACCCTGTGTGTATGAGCTGTTTCAGAACTGGATCCCTCGCCCCCACAGTCTGTGGGATGTTCAGAGGCCCCGGCACCTGGGGAGGGCAGGCAGGCAAACCGCCAGGCTGAATACTTGTCCTGAGGCTCCGTGGAGGAGAAACCATCAGTGGGAGGGCAGGTCCCACTCAGGTAGGCAGCATCAGACCTGGTGGGGCCGGGCCAGATTCGGGACGATAACAGGAAAGTCTGCATGTAGCCACCAGCCCAGGCAGGGATTCGTGGGCCTGAGCAACACTCAGGGCCCCCAAGAATGGGTGAAGCCATGTGGTTTGCCTTTCGTGGTCCCAAGCTCCCTGCCAAGTGGCAGGAGACCGCCATGCCGGGTGAGAGTGGTTGGCTGGTCTGGGAAGTGTAGTTCTTGCCCTGGGAGGAGGGTGGTGTTGGCGGGGGGGCAGCCCAATGCTGCTCCTGGAACAAACACACTGGAACCCAATGCCACCGGGCACAGATTTCTTATCTACAGCTTCCTGAGATTCCTGCTTTTGGCCAGGAATCCCACACGTCTCCGGATCCCAGCATTCATTGGCACCCATGGGCGGGTGCAGGTACAGCGTCTGCTCCTGGATCTGACCCAGATGAGCCCTGATTCTGGGGGGGCTGGGGACTAAGACTCTTGTCCTGCCTCTAATTTGCTACAGGTTTTGAGAAAGTCACCTGACCTGCTATACCTTGGGTTCCCCCAGCCCCATTTAAACTCCTGGTTTACAAAAAACACAAGGGGGAGACATAGCCATTCTGCTGATCCTGACCGTGTCGAGGAGTGAGAAAACTAGTCTCTCAAAGATGGAAAATGAATTCTTCAGGACAGAAAGTGAAGCTGAGTCTGCTGGTTTTCCCTGGTAGCTATTAGTCCCTTCTTTTTTAGAAACAGAATCCTAAGCATTGGGATTTGTAAGCTAAAGCAGAATAAAGATGACATTTATCAACCTCCCTGTGGCCAGTAGAATTTAGGGGAAGTGTCATGGGAAAGTTCCAGAAAGTGTCTTTAAAGGGAAGAAGCATGTCCTTTGCTACTTCTTGTTTCTGCTGGTGGGCTGCTGCCAAGAAAGCTGGAGCTCAACAGTCGTCATGAGCCATGAGGCAGGAGCCAAGTTCTGAGAATAGCAGACCAGATGGAAGGATCTTGGGTCCCTGATGACCTTAGGGAGCTCCCCCAGCACCCCTGTACTATCTCTTCCAGACTTCTTCTACGAGATGGAGAAATATATTTCCAGAAATATATTTCCAATTATATTATTCCAATATAATTCCAATAATATTTTGGGTTTCCATGACCTGCAGCCAAAGCTACAAGTAATTGTTGCAAGAAGAGAGTATATGGTACATTTAGCAGAACTAGCCAACTCTAGAGGTATGCTCGATTGGGATATGTTACACTTTAATTTGTGTAGAAGAAAGGATTCAGTAATCTTGGAAAGGGAGGTTTCTTGCCTATAGCTCAAGGACAGAGTCTAGAATCCTAAGCAAAGATCTCAAAAGTGATTTCTGTTTTTATTGATTGAATAAAAGGAATGCCTTTTGGGGAACTCACTGCCCAAAAGGTGCTGCTTGGGTAGTATTAATCTCCATGTCTCATTGGGGAATGTAGAGGAGGGGACCCTTGCAGCACATAAATCATCCATGAAATAGCACCTTTGTGTGGTAGGCAGGGAGAAGACCCATTAAGAAGTGAAAGGAGAAGGTAAAAATAGTCCAGATAATCAAGTCCATTGATGTATAGTTATTTATTTTGTAGTTTATTAAGCAGCTGTTATGTTCAAGGCAAAAGAGGTTACAATGACCAGACATAGATCCGGTCCTTAAATGCCTTATAGAATCTATCTAGTAAGGAAGATAAGATGTAGTTTATGTGTGAACACACGAAGTGATACCTACCTGGAGGGAGGTTTGGATCAGATGGTGGGTCTGTAGGGGGAGAAGTGCCTGCCACGTGTGTTTGAGGGAAGCTTTGTGGAGGAGCTGGCCTTTGTGTGTGGTCTTGTAGGACGGCTAAGATTCGGACATGCAGGACTTGTGGGGACCAAGAACACCTTCTGTAGCGTCCCTTTTTCTCCAAACCATTGTGAAGGTGTTGGCTTCCTTCCAGTGTGATGACCAAGTGCGTCCTCCCAAGATATGGATACTATAGTTGCTTGCTAAAAGCAAGAGTGTATACTGCATGAAATGCAGGTGGGTTTTGGGGAATGTTGTTATGGTCCACAACGGAAGGAAGAGAAACCAGATGAGCGCTTGGTGTATGAGTTAGACATGCGAGGATTTGTACATCAGCTCAGTTCCTTGAGCTCCTCAGGGCTGAAGGTTCAGAGGCCTGCTGAGAATGCCCAGTCAGCTGTGGCCATGCCCTGGAAGCAGGACTCAGGAGAAGCCAAAGGCAGGTGGTTATAAGGGGGTCTAGGGGAGGGCTTGGACTGGTCATCTTTGTTTCTTTGAGCTCCCTTATTCCATTTCCAGGGCCTTAGAACAGTGTCACGGTATAGGAGGTGGCTCTAAGCTTAGTGACATGGGAAACATCAAAAGCAGGTGAATTACCTGGGGGATGGTTTGGATGAGGGCCTGACCCCCAGACAGCCTTATATTTGTAGGAAGCGGTGGTCAGGCTGTCGGGGATCCTGGAACCAAACTCTGAGAAGGCCGCTGGCCTTCTGGGCTTCCTGGTAAACAGATGTGCTGACTGATGGAGGCATGGATTTCCATAGTTCTAGCTTTCCTCCTCTTCCTTTGAGGATGACCCAGTGTAGACCCACAATGGCTCATCACTGCCATGACCAGAACGCACACTTAAATACCTAGGGTCCAGACCCAGTCCACCGCTGTGCCAAGGGAAGCCGGAGTCCCTTTTTTGCCTTTAGTTTATGAGTAAATTAGAGGCAACAGAGGGATGGGGGATTGGAGCAGCCATCAGAAGCACCAGTAAGGAAGGCCCTTCTGCCTCCTTTTGTAAGAACACTAAGGAAAAAACCCCAAAACCCAATGTCAATTTGTGAGGTATTTGTTGCCCTGGAGAAGAGCATGTCTGGGGGCTGGGAGAGCCAGGGAACATTTTACTGTTCTTCTTTTAGATCTTTGCCTGGAAACAGGAAGTTTGTTTGGCCCACTTTACCTGCTGGGGCCACTTGCTATCTACCTCAAGGCACAATCTGCTGTTTTTAATATCACAGCCGGTTGCCGTGGCGACCGTGACGTGAGCACATCAGCCTTCTGGCTGTAGGAAGGGAACAGTCTGCTGAGATGGGGCCCCGCGCACAAATAAATACATTCCAAAGCAACAGGTGAGCCTCAGAGAAGCCAGGTCTCGGGTTTCTACTGAAATGTTTCTACCATTAAACAAACATTGGAGGAAACACAAACATCTGTCTAGAAGCGAAGCCTAGAGCTCATGAATTCCAGGGCTGTGCCATGGTCCCGGCCTCTGATTTCCTGTGTGGGCCGAGACAATTGGCTTAACCTCTCTGTGTCTTAGGTGAATAGGCTCTCTCTCAAGCCCGGCTTCCACCCTCAAGCCCAGCTTCATAGTGGGATTAGGAGGGCGATGAAATTGGAAAAGACAGGGAATGGTCTCATTTCATGGGGCCACTGGGTAGAAGTGGGCAGCAGAGATGTTTACCTGCCAGGGCTCAGAAAATTATCTCCACCAGCAAAAGACCACCATGCATCACCCCTTCTCATCTCCAGTCATTTTGCTGCCCTAATGCAGGAGAAACCTCAGACGAGAAGGCATCTCTTAAAACGATCTGTTGCTCAAGGGCAAAATCATTCTTGGGGAATTTGGCCGTGAAACAGTTCATCGAGCCTATGCACTTGGTTTCATTATGTTTTCATGTGTCCCTAGATACATGGTTTAGCTAACGCACAAGATATATTCTGTTAGCTTACAAACATCTAGCATTAATGTGGGCACTCAGAGTTTCCTGCAAGCCCCAATTGCTGACGATCTATTCCAAATTTCCAGCCCTTTTCTTGATACACACAGACTGATATACCAGCATAAAGAATCTGACTTTACACTGAAAGTCAAATATGCATCTGGCCTAAGCTCACCTCTAAATCATAATTGAGCACTAATGTCTCTTTGCATGTAACAGGCTCCGATAACTACTTAATGAATTAATTAGCATTAGCATTCATAATCTGGGTGCAATGCTGTGTGTGTGTGTGTGTGTGCAGAGATAAATACATAATCCTAATATTTTAGAGCTCAAAGGGACTGAGAATCATTTGCTCCAATACCTTGTTCTACACAGTAAACCCGACTCAGAGAGATGAAGTGACTTGCCCAGCCTACTGCTGAAAGCACGGTCGGGACCGGACTCCGGACTCCAAGAACAGAGGTTTCCAGTTCGTTGCTTTTTCTGTCTTTTCTCTCCACACTGTCCCCTCCCACCGCACCCACCAATTTCTTCCCTCTTGCTCAGGTCACAGGGGCAGGAGGCCAAGCAAGTTCCCAGACAGCAAGGCCACCCCACACAGCCAGGAGGCCCATGCTACCAATCTGGCCCCCTTGTCTCCCAACACCACCCACCCCACAGTGGAAAACTAGGTCTCAACAGAGCCTGAAGTCCTGGGTTTGAGTTTCAGTGTACCGCCTTTCGGCTAAACCACTTCAGTTCTCCGGGCTCTGTGTTCTCATCTGCAAAAGGACAGTAATGATTCCTGCTTTGAATGGATCCCAGGTTTTGGACCATCGCGAGTGATAATATGCATAGATAATGGTACCTGTATCAGGCATAATAATATAATACATTTTGTTAGTATCATGATCTTCCATCGTTTCCTACCGGAGAGTAGTGATATACCCAGTCAATGGTGTCCTAAAGTGTTTCTAGAACATATTTAGGACAGAGACTGGCACTGGTCACCCACAATTATATTGATCCCACCTCTACTTAGACAGCTTCCCGTCCTCACACATCTCCCCTTCTGGCCTTCCCAGCTGCCCCCCTACCCAAGCCAGTGCTTCCAGCAATAATCCTAGAGGCTCCTGCTCATCACTGCTGGAGAAGACAACGGAACCCCAGGAGGAGGGGAGGCATCCTTCACTCCTGGGGGTTAGGAAGGCTAATGAGACTTGGTTTGTACCCTCGCCCCCTTGATGTAGCTTCTTTCGGGCTCAGGACATGTAGGGTTGAAGTTTTTTTTGCAATGTTTGAGTATAATGAACCGTGAACACCAACAGCCTTTAGCCTGTACCTCTGAGAAGCAAGACAGATGGCTTCTGATGTTCCTTTTAGCTCTGTAGGAGCCCAAGCTTAGAGTTGGAGAGCACCCTCCCACCCACAAAGTTGGGGCATATGGGGGGTGCCCATGGGGCTCCCATCCCCAAAGGCCTTGCCAGAATCCTCCAAACTGAGCTTTCTGCCTTCTCTGTGTGGAACACGGGAAGCTTGTTTCTTCCTGCCAGTGACTTCTACCCATCATGACCAGTGGAAAGGATGGATCCAGGGGGACTTGGCTATGAAGTCAGGGGAATTGTATCACCACAGGAGGTCGCCTGAGCTGCCTTTGTACCAATTTCATCTTTAAAGTGGGGCTGTCCCTAGGGCTCCTGGGTGGCTCAAGTTGTGATTGCATGGTGCTGGGAGAGAGCCCCTTCTTGCTCCCTGCTCAGTGGGGAGCCTGCATCTCTCTCTCCTTCTGCCCCTTTCTACCCCCCACCCCTCCTCCAGCTCCTGCTCTCTCACTCTGCTCTCTGTCAAATAAATAAATAAAATCTTAAAAATAAATAAATAAGTAAAATAAAATGGGGCCATCCTCGTGCCGGCCTGCCTCACAATGTAGTCTGTGACCCAGCATTTCGGAAGTACTTACACGCACGTAAATATGGTTATTATTTAACTACTACGATCATTCTCCTTTTCCTTTCTGACACCTCCTTGTGCCTGATCGTACTCCATACCATGCTTGGGCCATGGGCCCCAGGCGACTGTACGTACCTGACATACCTGACTTTTGTCCTCGTTGGTACCATTTACATTTCGCCTGGCACCACGGGGCTTGTCAGTTTGTGGATCTGCAATCCCAGAGAGGTGCCCTATATGGTCCCTTAGGTGTACGCCCATGTGTAGGTGGGCTTTGCACACCCATTGTCAAGGTTGGAAGTGGGGAAAGGGTGAGTCCAGTTCTCCCATTGATCAGATAAAGTGAAGTTTGGAAAAACTCAGGGTTGAAGGACCTGGCCCAGGTCTATGGGGCACTCACTCATTACTCTATAGCAGAAAGTCTCATTTCCCAGTTTCAGAGGCAGGGGATGCAGGGGGAAGAAACAGCCCTGTCTGGGGTGGACTGAATGTAGTATGTTGGGTCCAAGGGGCCCCAGGGGGGATGAGAAACCCTCATGGCAAGAACCCGGTGCAGGCTAATTATCAGCCTGACTCGCTTCTCCCTCCCCAAGCGCACAAGTACTCGACAGCTGCTTCTTTGTACCCTTAAATATTTGAGCAGCCCACAATCGTGGCCCAGTGCTTGTTGCTGCCTGCTCCCTCCACCGGGAAAGAGCCCAGGTCTTGCTGAGGCTACCCCTCATTCCCATGATTAGATATGGTGCCTGTCAGGAGATAAAGAGGGGTCAGAGGCCCTGAGGGGAAGAGGGAAGGAGGCGGTATCTTCTTTTCCCAGAAAACAATCCCCACAGTTTCTGAATGTTATTAAGAAGGTATTAATGTAGAATTCAAGTTCATTCCAGCACACAGTGGGTTTGCCAAGTCTAGCCAAGGGGGTTTTGTGGGTCAAGGACTGTGACCTCAACTGTCCATCACTGAAGTGTACATATTGAGCGAGGGCAGGTCATTCTATCTTGACAGAAACAGTGGGAAGGAGCTAACTTGGGAGAGAAGGAACTGAGGAGTGTGTGAACTCTGCCGCACACATGTGCACACTTACGCGCTCTTTTATTAATTGATAAAGGCACCACTGCCCTCTACTGGCCATTGCCTCATTTTGAGCCGTGTTAGAGACTGCCCGGAGTCCTGGTTGCTTCAGAAAAGAATTTAAATGCTTCTTGCAAAAATTTTTTTTTCAAATAACTTGCCAGTAAAGCGTATTTCGTAGGCTCTAGACAATTCATTCGTTCTTCCTTCAACAAGCAGCCACCGAAACGGGTAGGATGTATATGTCCCCGACCTCAAGAAACTTACATCGCATTTCTAGGAGGTGGAGAGGAAAGCCAGTTTCGGTGTACAATTTATTTAACCTTGTCCGGGTTCGGGACCTAAGTCACAAACCGTCTGAGTCACAGAGCATAGCTTCAGTCCTACCATTGTGTACCCTTGGCTCGGATGTGACTGGAGAATAGAGCTCTTTCTCACTGTCCAGGAACATCTGGACTGGAATACTTATGGAATCATGGGTCTGGAAGGTCTGTCAAAATTCACATAAGTCAGAGTGTGAGATTTCTAAGTCCATATGGAAATGTGTTCTAACCAGTCTCACCGTGGAACATCTCCTGTAGGTTCTGGAAGCCTGCTGGTTCTACCTCTTGCCTCCGGCATTATCTTGGCTTTGGATTCTCTGAAGCTGTGATAAAGCATTCCCTTTGCCTAGCTCCTTCCTGGGATTTTTCAAGCTCTTTGTTCACACTGGGGTTATCCCAGGCAACCTAAATAGGCATGGTTCCATCCAAAGCTTCTGATCCTGGTTTTTCTTCTTGTGCTGTTCTTTAATCAAATTAGGCAAAGTACAGATCCCTCTTTTCTCCAACATTTTTTTGGATTAGGTAATGCAATTCGCATGGCCCAAAATCAAAACAATAAAAAAGCTTATGGTAAATTTCAACTCACCATGTCACCAACCTACCCTTTCACCTCTCCTTCCTCTCTCCTCTGTCAGGGGCAACCATTGTTATTAATTTCATGTGTATTCTTTCAGTATTTCTTTATTCAAATGCAAACACATGTAAATATACATTGTTGTCATCCTTCCTTTTAGACAAAGAGGAAGCACTTTATGTACACATTTTGAACTTTTTCCACAGAACGATAGACATTGCATAACTTTCCCTATCAATATATTTTTAAAACTTCCTCATTCTTTTTTATGGATGTTAATATTCCACTATATGATAATATTGTCGTTTATAGAGCCGGGCTCCTATTGATGGAAACTGTATTTGTTCAGGGTAAGTGCTCTTGAGCTCATGCAAGTGAAATAGTTGGGCTCCCTTTCTCTCTCCAGCTTTAGCCACTATTTGATGCTGATTAAAATAGTGTTACTGAAACATGGGAGGGTTTCCTGCCTGATACACATACCCCAGTCATTCCTGGGGACTACCTCCTGAGCACACGTGGAGCTCTGTGAATGCTCCCAGGATTGCGGGATGCAGGGCTGAGCTCTCCGTGAGTTCTCCGTGGCCATGGGAGCAACATTGCATCTTGCAACAAGATCTGCTCAGACTCTGGCTGCTGGCATGGTGAGAAAGCGTTCACTCTAGAGCTCCTGCGAGAAATGATGGAACTTTCTGGGGAAATGGATGAAGACGATCCAAACTGTCCTTGGATAGGCACACCAGCCCAAGTAATGAAGGAACAAAAGAAATGAGGATTGAATGAAACGACATCAGACAGTGGGCTTCCAAAAAACGTAGTAGACACACGTCCTTTCTAAAGCTGTTACCGCAGCATTCTAACGCCATCATGATCCTCTCTGTGCATGTCCAGACAGCTGGGTATTCCACATAAGGACCAAGGCACTCTGTTGGTGGTTTGCACTCCCTGCAGCAATCAGGTCATAGACAGACATTTAAAACAAGTTGTGGGGCGCCTGGGTGGCTCAGTCGTTAAGCGGTCTGCCTTCAGCTAAGGTCATGATCCCAGGGTCCTGGGACTGAGCATTGTATCAGGTCTCCCTGCTCGGCAGGAAGACTGCTTCTCCCTTTCCCACTCCCACTGCTTATGCTCTCTCTCTCTCTTTCTCTCTCGCTGTGTTTCTCTCTGTCAAATAAATAAATAAAATCTTTAAAAAAACAAAACCCAAAACAAAATACCCAAGTCGTGACCATTTGTGGACTCGGGTTATACCTGTGAGATTTTTGTTCTAGTCAGTGCCCAGCCTGCCCATAGAGACAAGAGGGAAACAAGACCAAAGAAGTGACCGCTTTCTCTAGTATTGTGCCATAGCCATGGTCCCAAAGACAAGTTTCGATTCGTCCATGGCACTGTAACAAACCACCGTATAACTCTGTGACTTAAACAACAATTTGTTACTTTTCACAATTCAGAGGCTCAGGAAACTGGGCAGGATTTAGCCGAGCAGTTCTTCTGAGCATGAGGCGTCGTCTGGGGTCATTTGCTCGGTTGCAGTCCGCGCACGGCTGGGCCGGGCTGAGAAATCTATGAAGATGTCAGTCATGTGTCTGGCATCTTGATGCTCCTCCACACGGCTTCTCGGTGTGGCTGCCGTGAGCTTCCTTGTAGCATGTGGGCTGAGGCTCGCTGGGCTTCTCACATCTGTGCTGGCTTCCAAACAGAAAGGAAGCAGAAGCTACCAGGCTTCTGAAGATGTGGGCTTGGAAGTTCCAGAATCTTCCTTGTGCCAAGTTCTATGCACCAAAGCAAGTCACAGGTCAGCCCAGATCGAGGGGAAGGGAAAGAGACTCCAGCCCAGCTCTTGATGGGAGGCATATATGCAAGTACAGGGAGGGGAAGAATTATGGGGAGGTCCAACTTTGGAGGCTTGCTACCCTACACGGTGAACCAAGGACCGCGGGCAGAAGATGTTACAGAATTTGGAAACGTTTGGAATAAGACCCATGGGCTGTCAATATCTCTATTACTGGTTTTCAATTGCATATTGGGGATTGAAGGGTTCAAAAGCCTTTTTCACCACCAGAAAACCACTCCTCCCCATATCCTTACACAGGCTGGGGAAATCCCAAGTCTCCATGCCACAGGCTATAGCAAGAGTGGGAGGGAGGCTCCTTAAAAGGAAATATGGGAGGAGCTGGTGCAGCTTGGGGAACATGCATTCTCCCAGGACACACCAGCTTGCCTCTCTCTATGCCATGTTCAGAGCTTATAGTTTAAAGGCAGCTATTCTCCCTCATCCGTGGCAGATGCTTCAGCCTGTGCCAACACTCTTCCCTCGTGGACCCAGATTTGGACTCGGACTTGGAATTCTTGTTAACACAGCACCTAGGTAGATGACACGGAGAGATCTGGATTGGCACATGCAAGGAAATCTGTTAACCGATATAGGCTATCTACTCCTAAGGCATCAAGGAGGCACTCGTAGTCCCTGCTCCAGGATAAAGTCTGGCAAGCCTTGGACAGGCCAGCTCTCCTCTGTCTGGGTTTGCACTCCGCAAGAGAGGACAGAAGAGCATAGGGAGAGAGAGATGCCCTTCCAGCAGGTACTTTCCTGAGCATCACAGGGATAGTACGCTTGTGGTTCTCTGAAACTGTGCTCAGGTGTTCTTAAAGCCAGTGGGCAGAAGAGAAAATAATACATCCCAGGATGCATGAGATCTTGTTCTATTTTGAGCTTTCCCCAGCTCCTGAGAGGGCTGGTCATTGAATCAGTGAGATTATGGGCACTTCGGAGGGATGCGGGGCCCCAGGGCTCTCTATTTCATCATCTGGAAAGTCATGGAGTTTCCCCCTGTGATCTTTTCCAGCTTTAAGATGCTATGGCAATATAACCAGATGAACTTTGGAGGTCTTTCATGCATCAAAAGATTGGTAGCTTTTCAAAGCAGATGAGGCAATGTGATCGTTTAACCTCCCTGCTTCCTAAACATCGAAACTGACACAGAGAAGAAAAGTAGCTTGACCGAAGATGTACTTTGCCAGAGTCAGAAATGGAAGACCTCTTTAAGTGCGCATGATGGCTGGGAGGTTTGTTTGTTTGTTTGTTTCCTATGAGTACAAGAGTCAGAGGAGGTTGGGGCATGACTGGCCTCAGGCCTCTGGTTAGGGGCCAGGTGTCATCCTCTGGCCATCGGCTTGCATCACCACCACGCTCTTGACAGACAGAGCCCCTTCCACTAGGGGTGGGTTCAGGAATGCCCATAAAATCCATTTCTTTCCCCACAGCTTCTTCCTTTCATCCTTCTTCCCTCTTTTAGACCTGCACCTGGCGGTTTCACTTTGCCAGAAAGGCTGAAACCTCAACAACTTTTCAGCAATGATAAATCCCACCCACCCACCCATTCCCCCCAGCCCCCGTTGCCTGATTAGGCTTCAGGAAGAAGTTTCAAAATCCTCAAAGATGTTAATCAGAACCTCCCAATCCCTTAAAAAGAGGAAAACACAAGTTGAATTAGGCTCTTGAACAAATCCAGATGGAGTGGAATCCTGCTGAATGAACCAGACTGTGCAAGAGGGAGAGAAGAAAAGAGGAAGAGCAGAGGAAGAGACAAAGAGAAGGCAAAGAGAGACTTTAGGAGAGAGCTGTTGGGGACCCAGACACTTGAAAGGCCAGGATCCTCGCTCCAGGCCAAGGGGACAGGAGCCCCTTGAATAGGGACCAGGCAGCCTCTGCTTTCCCTGAGAATGCTCTGAAGACGAAGACGCAGTGGGGTGGGGACGACAACGGGGGTCTAGTGGGCAGCGGGGGCGGGGGGGGGGGGGGGGGGGGGGGGGGGGGGGGGGGGGACGACTCCAGGGCTGTGACATTGAGGCTGTCTCCAAGGCCTGCTGGGGCAGGGATGGGCCTCCCCACACGGTCTCCTCAGCGGGGCCTCGGCAGCCTGGCCCCACAGCAGCCTGGGCCCCAGCCCCAGCCGTGCAGCCCTGCTCCGAATTTCACACCATGCCTAATCCAATCACCAGCAGATTGCAAGCTCTCTGCCTACCTCCCAGATCGAGAATTCTTGGCTGGCTCCGGTGATAGGCCCCTTCCCAGCCCAGCCGGCTGTCCTTTTGCTCATCCATGTAAACCATTCTGCAGCTCTCCCCCAGCCCCCCACCTCCCCTTCTGGGCCCACAGAGTTAATCCTGTTTGCCTGGTCTGTCAATTTAAACAGCTTTAAATATGCCTCACCAGGTCCGGGTGGCAGAACCCTGTTGCTTATAAAACAGAGGCCTTGCATCAAAGGGAGCTGGGGTAACAGGGGCCACAAGGGGGTCATTCAGAGACACAATAACAACCCCTTGTTAAAAAAAAAACAACAAAAAAAAGCAATTCAAACGAATCACACACGCTTAAAGGGGGAAAAAAATCACACACACACACCCAACAAAATGGAGTTCCCTGTACTAAGTGCAAAGACAGCTCCAAAATGGGGTGAGGCGAGGGGGGCAGCCGGCTGGAATAGTCCTACCTTCCTTCCGAGTCAGAGGATTGGGGTTGGATAGCTGGCACCCAGCTCGGGGCAGTGTGTGCGGTGTAGGGACAGACTTGGGCTCTCGGACACACGTGGTCTTGCTCTGGGTTGACATTCCTGCCCCAAAGCTCGCAGAGAGTAATGGAGCATGAGCCCTAGCCCAGGGCTTCTCAAACTCCCACGTGCACATGAATCACTTGGAGAGCCGGATCAAAATGCAGAAGCAGAGTCATGAGGCCTGAAGTGGGGCCAGAGACTGCGTTTCTACCGAGCTCGCAGGTGAAACTTGCTACTACTGGTCTAGGACCACGCTTTGAGTGGGCAGGGTGTAGACGGAGCCTCGTGCCCTCAGCCTTGGACTCAACTGCTTGGGTTTTGACTTCCATTTCTTCTTCGAGTCCTTCTTTAGCCTTGTGTATTCCTGACTCCACAAGAAGTAAGACAAGAGAAACTGCCATTGTATCAGAGCCCAGAACGCATAACCCAGGTCTCAAAAAGGTGACCACTGTCTGTCACATATTCGTTAAGTTGCTCATCATTGGAACAAGGGGAAATAAGCAGGGCAGACAGCCAAGGGACTATCTGCAGAAGAGTGCATTAACACTTTGCTGGAGGCAGGGGAATGCATGAAATGACCCTTTAAGGGGGCCTTCCTAACCCGAGATTCTGTTATTATAAGTCATGTCCTTGGTTTTGATAAGGGAAAGGCATCTGTCCTCCATCCGTCTGGGCAGGGGGTGACCCAGGATGGCAGCTAGAAACTGGTATCTGCGGAGGACTTGAGCTCGAAGCAAAGCAAGGGGGGTTGCTTGGGAAGTACATGACAGAAAGGCTATTTGCACTGGGTTTTCTCAGTTTTGTTTTGACTTCTAGAAAGAGGGGCAGTCCCGCCATCTCACGATTGCTAGAAAACAGAAATATCTAACCACAGAGGCGTCTATCTTGCCTTTTAGCTTACTCCCTGCACCACACCTTTCCCAAACGCCACCTGTTCACCCACATTATCATCTCCAAAAAAGGGAAAGGGCCAATCCGGTCCTCTGCTGGAAGACTCTCTGTACCCGGAGTACTTGCTGCAGCGGGTGAATGACAGAAGCCATGAGTACCATGTCAGTGCCAGGGAAAAGGATGCTAGGGAGCCCTAGGTGGCCAGTGGTCCAGGAAGACAGGGAAGTGAGCTTCAGCAGGACGGTGATGGGGGAGGTGACCCCAACCGCGGCATGGTTCCAGGCAGCAGCCACAGTGGGAATGATGGCAGCCGGGGGTGGGTGTGGGGGAGGCTCAGGTGGAAGAGACAGGGAGGCTGGTGTGAAGGTACATTTCCACTGAAAGTAGCATCCAGACCAAAACCACACAAGAGAGGAAGCAGATGAGAAGTGAAGAAGCTCAGAGCACCCAGTTAAGATATTTGCTTCTTTACCTGGAGCGTCACCTCAACCACATGTGATCATGCTATTGGGCAAGCAGGTGCCAAGGGTGCAAGATTTAAGGAGGCATTTGCTCTCAGGGTCATGCGGGGATGCCTGCCTTGCCTCACGCTATCCTAGCCCTGCTTTCAGTCCTGAGCTGGTTTTCAGAGGAGATAGGCAAATGTTGATCCTGAAGGATTGTTTTGTCTGCTTTAAGTGGAATGGTAAATATGGACCCTTCTCCATTTTGGCCAGAAGTGGAAGTCCCACATTCTATTTCTAGACCTTGGTGTCTTCATAATAAATGAATAAAGTTATTATAATAGAATCAAGTTATTAGATTAGAAGTAGCTTATAAATTCTCATTACTCCATGCCTTCCCCTCAAAAATGGTTAGCCCTTCAATAATTAGTTCTTTGAATAAATCACCAATAGTGGAAGATACTCAGAACATGCTCTACCTCACACCTGACTAAAACTCATACTCTTCTGCTAATCAGAGGGACATTCCTCAATAATTCCTGTCGCCCTTCCCTCAAGTTTCTTTCTAGATCTCTCTACACGGTTGCTAGTCAGGGAAGGTCCTGTCTGAGTAAGATGTGGAACCCTCCTGTTATCTAAACACTAATGGGTCAAGAGCAAGCTACCTGGCCCTGTTCTCCTTTCCTTCTTCTCTTCCCTCCATTCCCTACTTACTCCCAACACACACGGAGCTCCTGCTCTGTCTGACACATGCTAGGCTCAGTGATGAGATTTCCCTGCATCCTGGAGAAATAGCTGCATGAAACATAATGTCCAACATCCAAGAAGTGTCTGAAGACTACACTACATGGGTCTTGGCCCACATAGCAACTGCCCCTTGAGCGATGAACTCCATTACCTTGTCATTCTCTTAGTCTTAACCCCTGTGGGATCAACTCAAAAGGCAAAGGGAAAAGGGCAGCAAAAAATTTGCAGGGAGAGTCTAATTTTTATCTGCTTATTGTCTTGAAAAAGGATTTTGCTATTTTGTTCTCTAGAAACCTGTGATGTGACACTTCCTACCTAGAAGACATTGCTTTTTCTCTTCCTTCTCCTCCTTTTCCTTTTCCTCCTTCTTCTCCTTTAGGGATGAAAAATTTTAGATTATTAGAGCTTCATCATCTTATTTTATTTTATTTTATTTTATTTTTTTAGTGAGAGTGTGTTTGCATGAGTGAATACAAGTAGGGGAGGGGCAGAGGGGGAGGGAGACAGAGAATCTTAAGCAGGTTCCACACCCAGTGCTGAGGAGACCAATGAGGGTCTTGATCCCATGACCCTGTGATCATGACCTGAGCCGAAGTCAGGCATTGGATGTTTAACCAACTGAGCCACCCAGGCCCCCTGCGTTGTGCTAATTTTACAATGCCATTGCCTTTGGTGACCTGGAGGTGTGCTGTGACCCTTGCCAAAGTGTTTGCCATCCCCTTGGCACCAGAGTGAGGTCTCAGTCCATTGTTCTTATCTTTTTGATGGGTAGGGAAAGGGAAGCCTCCTCCTCGCAACGTATTTCCCACTGTTTTGTGTACGTGTATATGCATGTGAATGCGTGTGTGTGTGTGTGTGTCTCAATCTATACCTCCCCTTCCTCATGGCACCCCCACCCCCAAGTGCAATTTTGGTGGGACGACTCCTTCTATGCAAAGCAGTGGGTACATGAATTAAACTAAACCAATCTGATGTCCTTTCCGCATACTTAAGATCTTGAGCAGATAGCTGAAAGGAAGAACAAGAACAGCAACAAAAACATTGGAATACATTAATTCCAAGGTCAGGAGAGGCATCCAGAGGCTGTAGTGTTGCTAATTCTGGGTCCATGCCTAGTTCTGCAGCTTCCTATCCATTTGTGATCTCTCTTTTCCCACTGATAGATGAAGGGAGCCAGAACTGGAGCCTGTGGTCTGCTACCAAGGAACCCCAGGTGATTCAGCCACCCTCTGTGTATGGTCCTCAAATAATGACAGTCTCCCCTCCTGCAAACTTCCAGGAAGAGCCCACTGTGCTGAGTGCTGTGATTAATTGACCAGAATCCCTCTTCAGGGTGAAGCACTCATTCTCCCAGCTGCTCGAAGTGTAGACAGCTCGTCCATCTCTAGGAATTGCCCTCTGCTAAAGATGGTCTCCTTACCCAAGGTCACGGACTCCACAGGGGCAGCCCCTGTGCAATGAGGGTCATATATGTAAAGGTGTATAAAGGCCTGGTCCCTTTTCCTCAGGGCAGGACAACTCTTAGAAGGGATCTTCTCTCCAGAACCCTCCATCAGCTCATCTGAGGCTATCGGGACTGTTCTACCTTCTTTACTCTCAGGGCCAAGTGTCATATCCTAACATATAAGAAATAGCCTGACCTGCGTAAAGGCAAAGGAGAGAAGCAGATTGGCTAGACTGAAGTTCATCGGTGGGTAGACAAGTAGGAAGAGACAAGGGTGGGGAAAGAAATGGGGCATGCCAACTTGTGGCCCCCCCGAAATCATGAACGCCATAGATGATGTCACTAAAGGGATCTCCATGGATTATGCAGGTTCCCCATTTCCTTCCCAGCCATTGTGGGATCAATTACTACAGAAGGCTGCCATGGACACATTCTGACCTGTCCTTCCATGGGGGACCATGTCACCCTCTGTTCAGCTCACGACAGATGTTTAATAGAAGGCAGAAAGGTCAAGCCGAAGCCAATCTTCTCAGCTTTGTAAGAGTTTCTTTCACAGAAAGAGAAAATACAGTTTTTAGAATATCTGCAAATTGCCTTTGTCATTTTACTCATTCCTGTTCCCTGCACCGGCCCCGGTTACCCACCCTTAAGAATTGACCAAATACAGCAGCGGAGATGACAAGAGTCACGTTGCCGGTTTGCAACTTAAAGGTCATGGCTTCTAATAATTCAGAGGAAGCCTAAAGTTCAACCAGTCAGCTCCCCTCTTTTGTCAGATGAGAAAGCAATGGCTGATTGAAGGTCACGCAGCCAGAGGTGAAAGGGCTGGTGTTTGTGACACAGTCACCACCCTCTTTGTCACCCTGCGACATGGACCGTCACTCAGAAGGATGGGGGCTACAAAGCAAGCCCTGCAGAAGGTGATGGTTTCCTCTTCCTAGCCCTCGCTGTGCATTTAGGGGAACTGCCCTCTCAAAGAAGTGCTCATGCCTGCCCACGGGTCTACAGGCTTCAAGCGTTCCCTGCAGGGAAGAGAAGCTGAAAAAGTGGAACTGGCTCTTCAGGGAACTTTCTACATCAATGTAATTGTTTATTGCATCCTCAACTCTGGTTTAAATTACTCTCCAATAGCTATTCGGGAAAATTAGATCAACATTCAAAATCATATAATGCACCAAGAGACTTGGTGTTGAACTTCCCATTTATCAAACCATTCTGAGTAAAATGTTTACTGACTAGGGGAGTCCAGATTTATTTTTAACAGTCGCTAATTAGCTTTTCTGTCCTGTGGTGGGCGTCTATCAGGGTTAACGTGTCTTTACATTTTTTAACCCTCTGCTCTATATTTTGCTGCCACAAGAAAGTGCTTTTAATGTGGAACAGAAAAACACATCCTGCTTAACTAGCTAGGTTTGGCTCTCCGCTCACCCCTGTTTGTGTCTACACTGTAGAAAATGAACTTCTGTCATGTCTTTGTGATGGTTTTTCTCTAGAGAGATTTCGGCTTAATTTTACAACTAGTTAGGTTCCCTTTAACTTGCTGCCAAAGATTATTTTAAAACAAACAAACAAATTACCTTCACTAGAAGAGCCATGAAAACATTAGCCAGCATCACGAAGCACTAAATAATAATGCGTGAGTCTGTAAGCTTTACAAAATGAAAGAGTTGTGACATTTCTCACTCATAGCACAGGCTGATACTAATAATAACAGGCCCTCTAGTAAGTGCTTTAAATCTTTTAATTAACCAATCTTTGGGAAAACCCTCTTAAGGAAACATTTTTATTAGGCCCAATTTACAGCTCATGAAAACTGAGGCAGAGCAAAGTGAAGCAACTTGCCCAAGGTCATACTACTACTAGGGGTGGGACTTGGATTTGAACCCACGGGGTCTTGGTGTGTGGCTCGGGGCGCCCTACCACCACAGGTACCTGTCGTTTCAGCCTGAGCAGACTCCCATCTCACGTCCAAACCTTTTCAGGGGAGGCTGAGTCCCTCCCCTCACCCCTGCTAGAATAAAAACCCAACGTAAACATGGCAGAGTGGCCGTGAAACCAGTTATTACATCATGTGTTAGAAATAATAGAATATGCGAGAACACTTGGAAAGCAGGAGATTTTTCTTATCTTTGTAAATGAACTTATCACCCTTTGTGCAAAAGCTGCTGGGGCATAACTCTCGTCCAGGGGTCCGCACACTATTCCTGTCATGGGCCAGAGAGTGAATATTTTAGGTTTTGCTGGCTGGATGGTCTGGGGTGCAGCTCCTTGGTTCTGCCTCTTTAGGGCCAAAGCAGCCACAGACAACAGGTAAATGAATGCCCATGGCTGTGTCCCAATAACACTTCATCGATGGTGGTTGAAATTTGAATTTCATGTAAGTTTCATATGCCACAACGTAGAATTCCTTTTTTGATTCAAAAAAACAGGTGCGAAAGTGAGGACCCTTCTTAGCTTGTGGGCTAGACGGAACCAGGCGGTGGGCCCCCTTTGGCCTGGGGCTGTAGCTTGCCAAGCCCTGCCCTAGCGTGCTGATTCCTCCAGCTCCGGTGGAACACAACCATGTCCATCCATTTGCCCTCAGAGTTGGCTTGGCGCATTCCAGACACTCAGTAGAAGTTTGCTGGATCGAAATGAATTGAACCTGGAAAGAAGGACAAGGAAGGGGCATTTTCAGAAACCCCATCCGTCCTGCCTCAAGCCCAGACAGGAACTAAACTCAAACAAGTGTGGGGCATTCCTGCTTTCCAGCATACCTCCATTGCTTTTCGTAATAGTTTTGTTCTCTTTTGATTGCACGGGTACCTGGCTTACCCAGCTCTCCCCGACAGCTCTCTGTCACCATCTCTCTCTGGCAGGTCTCACACTGCAATTTGTAGATAGAGATCTTGACGGAAAGAAGAAGAGGCTAACAGCCTCCTCAGCTGGGCTCCCCGCCAGGCTGTCCTGTTGGCACCGCCAGCGAGGGGGACCTTCCAAGGGGGCTTAGTGGTTCCTCATTTGGCTGCATAGCAAAGCAGAATGCTTCTTTCTGATTTCTGCTCCTGATAGCATGGCACGCAGATCAAAGGAAGACATGCTTCAGATAATTCTGAAACCGTCTGCCTCCAGCTGCATAGTAACTATCTGGGAAGTAGGTGAATCGAGAAGGTCTGAAGCTTAGGGGAGTAGAGGGCACTTCACGGAGGTTCTCCAAAGGTGTGTGAACTAGAGATCCCTGCGATCCTGGGACTCATTAAGATCAGGGCAATTCCAGCTGTCCTACGATAGAGACAGACGGTGATCCCTGAAGCTCTCCCCTGTTGGGAGACTCAGTCACTAGAGACAAAAGCCTCATCCTCATTGGCAGGAAGTGGCAGGTGACCCTGAAGTCTCTCTGGCCAATCAGGTTGTTGAGTGCAAAGCCGATTTTTGGCTGCTTGAAGGATTCAGGCCTCCCAATGGATGCCTCTTTGTCTCAGTGCCTAGAACTGGTTCTTGACAGAACAGAGTGAGAACAGTGGAGGTTTCCATTCAGGGGGGACGTTTCCCAGCTGAGCAGGAGATTCTCTCCTGCTCCCCCACCCCTAGCACCCATATTCCTTAACAACAGCTGCTCTGTTCCCCTCCTCTGTGTTCAGGTCTGCTTCTCAGAGCTCTCACTTGATTAAGGAGGGGGATTTCCCCGTTAGTGTCGCAATGCGTTTCTCTTTGGCGGGTGCATTTCCAGTCTCTTTGGCACTGCTTTTTGATTTTCCTACCTACTCTTACTGTATTTTCTTTCTTCCTTTTTTTTTTTTTTTTTCCAGAGCTTGTCCCTGACTAGAATGATGCATACACAGAATAGGGGGTTGCCCAGTCTGGGCACAAGACAGGGTCCAAAAGGTTTTTCTCCAGAACTGCCTGATACTCTATTATCAGTGACTCATTTGTTTGGGTTAAGCATTGACCCTTTACTGTAATTCTTAATAATCAAAACAAAAACAAAGAAAAACCCAACAAGCGGCCATGGATATGACTGAAAGGGTAGAACTTAAACTTTGAACTCGTGATGATTTATAATCTTACTTTTCTACTTGACAAGAGTGACGATCCATTACGAGAACAGTGAATACCATGGGAAAGGCCCAGGGTTCTTCACAATATGTTCCAAAAGAGGGGTCAAGCTTGAGGGGATAGAGTCTAGGATCAAGAACACCAAAGTTCCAGGAGTTCCCAGTCATGAAAGCACCCAGTGGCTTCCTATTGCACTTTGACCCAAACTCCAAACTCCTCACGACAACCCATAGGACCTCATGTGATTTGGCCCCTGCCGACCCAATTTCAACCCCCATTGAGCTCCCCTCTGTCACTGTGCTTCAACCATAGCATCTCTATTTCTCTTTCTCAAACACATCCAGCTCATTTTCACCTCACGACCTTTGCAAATGTCATTCTCTCTGAACAGAATGTTCTTCCTCTGGATGCTACTTTCTTCTCATCCAACTTTTCATTTATTATTTTTTAAAGATTTTATTTATTTCCTTGACACAGAGAGAGAGAAAGAGGGAGCACAAACAGGGGGAGTGGCACACAGGGAGATGGAGAAGCAGACTCCCCACAGGGCACAGAGCCCAATGTGGGGCTCCATCCCAGGATCATGACTGGAGCCAAAGGCAGACACTTAATTGACTGAGCCACCCAGGGGCCCCTAAGTTTCCATTTAGATTCCTTTTACGCAGGTAAGTTGTCCACAGATAGTCTCCATCATATTGCTATGTATGTATATACATATATATGTGTATATATATATGTGTATATATATATATATATTTAAGTAGACTCCATACCCAGTATGGAGCTCATTGTGGGGCTTGAACTCACAGCCCCAAGATCAAGACATACGCTGAGATCAAGAGTAAGATGCTTCACTAGGCCACTCAGGCATCCAGCCTTCTATCATTTTTGTAGTAGTTATTAGTCTCTGAAATTATCTTGGTTTTTACACGTGCTTCTTTCTTGTGGTTGACTCTCCCTAGACCGCAGGCCCCCATGGGAGGAGGAAACTTCCCCACCTTACTTAATAAATAAGTGAACGGCAGAAGGAGAGTCAGATCTTCCAGCAAGGAAGGAAAGCAGAGATATGAAGTTTAAGTGGAAGGGTGAGGGGGAGCAGGGCTGTGGCCTTGAGGTCTCAGACAGGTGGCTAAGCCAATGCTGGGAGCCCCAGAAGGTGGTGTTCCCTTGGAGGGATAGTAGAAGCATTGATGGAGAGGTCTCTGAGAAGGCTCTGTAGACAAAGCTCCTCTTCTCCATCTCAATTCAGAACCATTGGAGAAAAAAGACAAAAAAGGAAGTGATAGGGGCTAAACTATTAGTTTATTATTGATAAGTCAGAGAATATGGTTTATATCTATGGGCAATAGGGCCAAGTGATATGAAACGCCAGCATTGGGCTGACTGCCCACCTAGTCGCAGCAGCACGGGGCCATGCTGCCTTCCCTGGGGACGGGCCTCGTGTAAATCCAAGGGCAGGGAGGAGCAGGGCCGAAAGCATGCTTTGTGGGCAGCTGGCTTGCAAGTGGAAGGAGAGGAAGTAGCTGTCCAGTTTTTCCTTCCAAACTTACCAATCAAGTCTGCCACTCCACCTCCTCTATGACAGAGTGAGTGAGGGGCTGCTGAGAGGCCAGGGGTAAGGATGCCTGGTGATTGCTCTGGGTGGAGGTGCTTTCACATAGAAGGAAACATCAGAGGTGGGGAAGATTGGCTCTCTGATGCCAACCAGTGCTCAGCTCAGAGGTGGAAATGGATGGACAGGGAAGGGGATTGCTTAGGACAGAACATCTGAGGACATTGGCCACCTAACTGCACTTGGCACTGGTTCGCTCTCTGTCTAACCACTGTCTGTTCATTCATTCTTTATTTATTCATGTGTGCATTTGCTCTGTAGACACTGGAAAGACTACTCAAGGCTAGAGATGAACAGGACTTACTGCTTCCTTTGGTGGTCCCAGTTGGTGGAGGAGGAGACCTGGTCTGGCCCCTTCTTCTCTGGCGCCTCTCCCAGCATCTTTTCTCTCCTCCCCAGGGCTCCAGGCCCTTTGGCTTCCTTCAGCCCCTGTGTGTGGTCCTCCCTCTACGACAGGCCCTATGCTCTCCCTGTCCCCTCTGCTGCAAGTTCCACCTGCTGTCTTTTGGCTTCTCAGTGACTGTTCGTTCTTTTGAAATCAGGTCTCTTACTGTTTCATCTGGGAAAATCTCCCCTACCTACAGTGATCTCCCCATTCTGTGCTCTTATTGCATCATCTATGGCTCCTCTGGGACACTTGTCATAGATATAATTTTGCATTGAGTTGTGTGACTCCTGTATTTATTCTGAAAATCTTTTTTTTTAATGAAAATTCCAAACATTTGCAAAAGTAGAGAGAACCAGTCATAATAACTCCACATATCCACCACCTAGGTTTTTTTTTTTTTAAGATTTTATTTTATTTATTTGACAGACAGAGATCACACGTAGGCAGAGAGGCAGGCAGAGAGAGGGGACAGGGGAAGCAGGCTCCCTGCTGAGCAGGAAGCCTGGGGCTCCATTCCAGGACCCTGGGATCATGACCTGAGCCCAAGGCAGAGGCTTTAACCTACTGAGCCACCCAGGCGCCCCCACCACCTAGTTTTAACAGTTATCAGCTCATGACTATTCTTATTCTTTTATTGCCCTATTAATTTCCTGAATAGAATTTCACCTCCGGGGAGGTTTTCTTATTGCTGTGTCCCTAGTGCCTAGTACAGTGTCTTGCTCATATAAGGTGCGCCATTTAAATAAGAGCTTGAATAAATGAATGATGTATATTATGCAAAGGGACCACCCAGGTTGCTACGAGATCACAAAGGAACAGCATCTAGCCTAGCTGCGGAGTTTGTACATGGCCAGGCTGCCAGGTTGGTTCTGACACTGAGGCTCTGTGAGGGCAGAGGGATTGGTGTACAAGATGGAGAGGGCGTCTGAGAGGGAGGGTCCACAAAACGCAGGGGAGGGCAACACAGACCTGTTCAGGCGTCTTGGCTAGCAGCAGTCCAGTCCACCTGCCTTGCCTGACTCACCGTTCTTCATGCCAGAATGGATGCTCAGGCAATGTTAGCCTCAAACAACAATTCCAAGTAACTCTGGCCAGCTACTTCTTGGAGGGATCATGGGCATGGCATGGTTGGGGGTGTCGTTTACACTGCCCTCTTCTTCACTCTTTACTCTTGCAGTTTTTCTCTTTTCTTTTTTTCCAAGTTACAATTTGTTCTAAGTTTCTCTTTTCTTTTTTTCCAAGTTACAATTTGTTCTAAGACCTCTCTCCCCAGATTTATTTATCACAGAACCCATCCCAACTACCCACAACTCTGAATAGCCTGGGGAACAGTGTCTGAAGAGTATGTTTTGGGATACATTATAAATAAACACTTTTGCTCCACGACGGCCATTTCTAGAAAACAAATTTTTTAGGTTTGTTCCTTTTCTTCTTTTAACTTTTTTTCTCCTTTTTATTATATAATTAACATGAGGTCAATAGAAAAGAAACAAAGTAAAATAGAATAAAGGAGAAATTTTAAAAACTGCTTATAATTATACAGAAATAATCCCCTTACTATTCTGGTGCATCCATTTCTGGACTTCTGAAAAATGCATAGTTACTACACATATTTCTTAAAAGATATTTTAACCAACTGAGCCACCCAGGCATCCCAATTTCTTAAAAGACATTTTAAAAACTGATCATGGACATTAATTTCCAGTGATGATGACGAGACAGTTAAAAGAAGAATGCATTTCCTGACAACTTAAGTATGGGGTTCTTCCTCAAGAGTTCCAAAGCGTCTTTCCACCTTTTGTTCCTTTGTTTTATTGTGAGTGCATTCCAGTTGCTTTCCTCTGTCTACCTGACATCCCTCCAGGCTAGAATTAGCCCAACTGAACAGACAGATTGCTGGCTCAAATATAGGTAGGACACCACACTCTCAATCACAGTATGGTTGGGTGGGGGGAGAAATGCAAACTGTCTCACTCTTTTATATCAAATGACTTGAAAAGTTCCTTACCAATCTTTTCTGCTGGAGAATCGGGGGCATCCTTCTAACTATAGTTATTCAGGATAGAGACCAGGACGGCTGGGAATGAGCTTGATCTTCCTTCCCAAAGACTTGCCTTTGTAGTACCCCAAGAGGAGATTTCAGCTTGGCCTGCTTTCCCTTGGAAGCTGGGTGACCCAGCATTTTTGACTCTTTAGTGCTTGCCTTGTTCTCCCTCCTCTTCTCTGAAAAGGCTACATAGCATGTATTTATTTGTATTTGAAATTAAAGTGTTGAGAAGAACATCATGATATTCTGAATCAACTGGGAAGCCTGCTCTGAGAGCTTTAAGATGAGCTGTAGTCATTTTTCTCTTCGACTTCACACTGTGGTCAGTTGAGCACTAGTCTCAGCCCTTCACACCCTGCAATGCATCTCCCCCTTGCTGTGGTCTCATTGTGGGCAGGGCATACTTCCCTGCTCTGGACTTTGAGCGTGGCCTATTGACTTTCTTTGACCGACATGTTAAAAAAAAACACGATATGAGCAAAGGCTTGCATATGCCTGAATGGTTGGCCTCGCCCTTTTGTAAACCTGCCTTTGTCCAGAGATGAATTTACCCTGGAAAACCATAGGCCCAAGGAGGGTTAAAAAAACACATGGAGTAGGTTAGAAATCAAGCCAAGTCCAGCTGAGCCCACCCTCCATTAGCTGAGCTCCCCCTGACCTATAGATGCAGAAGCAAGAAAAAATGCTTTTAATTACATGCCATTGAGTTTCAGAATGATTCCCTCCCCCCACCACAGCATCATTGTAGTATTGTTAACTGATACACATAGGTTGGGTCAGTGCAAGCAAAAGGCAAATATAGGATGCCTGATAAAACGGCCAACTAGGAACCATTAAACAGTAAACATTTAGGAGGTCTAGTAGTTTTCTAATACTAAATTGCAAACATTTGGCCCCATTCCCCTCTGAGACATTCTCATCTAGGTATAAGTGATTCAGAGAATAACGTCATGTATCTGGTGCTGTGCTCTGAGGGGGCCATTATAGAGAACTCGGAAAGGAATAGAGGCAGTTTGGTACAGGTTAAAGAGCGTAGACTTTGAAATAAGAAAAATGCAACTTTAAAATTACACTTTTTTTTTTTTTTTGTCACATGCTTGCTGTGGGGCCAGTGGCAAGCCATTTAACATCTCTGAAATGTAACTCACAATGTGAACATAGTACTATTTAATATATCTCTATCTTGCAAGATGTAAACATCTAGCACAATGTTGACAGAGGAGGTATCCAATAAAACAGTCGCTCTAAAAATTATTATTGTTATTGTAGCATCTCAAGGAGTTAATGGTCATTTTACATACAGACTTATCTCATGGAAGCATAAGTAAGACTGTCAAGCAGGATATGGGAGATGACCACTGAGTAGAAATGTTGGCTGGAATGGAGGAATCCATGTTGAGGTCAAGAGAGAAAGACCTAAAAAGGTAAGTGTGGGCAAAGGTGGGCCTTTTCGTGATGTTCTAAAACTTGAGCTTCGGTCCCCTTCACTGCCACAGACCCCTTCCAAGACCCTGGGAAAGGCCCTAGGTATTTTGTATTCTTTGTCTTAAAGAGGGCCCCACAAATTGTATAAGCTTCGGAGATCCTCTGTTACACAGCCCCAGGTATGTCTCGGTGTGGGGAGCCTCACAGGCAGGCTGAGGAGCTCGGGTTTCTCCTGCAAACCCAGCAGAGCTATCCAGTGAGAAGGAAGTGGCCAGGTTGGTGGGGCTCCTGGAAATTGCTCAATTGCCTGGCATCCAGGGAATTTGCTCAGCCCCTCTGTGTTGGTAAAGGTGCCTCAAGGAGCATGCCCAGATCAGCAGATGGAGAGAAAACCCTGAACTCAACTCCCCTCCTTCGGGCAAGCCAATGCCGGTCCCTCAGTTCATGTGGGATCTGCTGTGGCTCACCCACGGCCTCGAACAATTTGGGGAATCCGAAGCATGGTGCTGCTTTCCTGCCGGCTCCAAGACGGCTGACACCATCATCCGGCTAAGGAGATTAAGCAGGCTTTATTGACGGAAGCCTTCCAGTGACTGCAGCGCCCACCACACCCAGGTAGAGCCTGGGAAGAATGAAAGCACATTCTTTTCTTGTTGCTGGGGAATGCCAAGGCAAAGGCTTCATCTGCCGCAGACTGTCGACACAGGTGCCAGGGAGTTCTGGCCAGAGGCTGCCCTGACATGGCCTCGTGGAAAGGTCCCTGCCTTTCCCCTCCTTCCTAGAGAATGACAGTGGCCAGCGTAGGGACAGCGACTGGCGTCCAGGGAGCCTGCAGCACCTGCGCTGGGCTTAGCCCAGGAAAGGGACGCAGTGAACATTTGCAGAATAAATGGATGAATGAATAGAAATGGCAATGACCAACCTCATTGACTCTGTGTCGTATCTTTCCCCGGTCTTCATTTCTGGAAGAGTTTTTCAAAACTAAGCATTTTATAAACACAAGTATTAACACAAAAAATGTTATTTTATTAATTGGTAATAGAAATCCACCCCTTAGGTGTGGAACTTTCACTCCAAGAGTCTGAAATAGACACAAATAAATGACTCCCCTATCTTCCCACCATATGCCTTTCAGTCGTGTGCACAGGTACACACACATACACACTTGCACACACACCTGGAGAGAGTGCTGTGTAGCATTAAGTGGATAATCTCTGGAGTTAGATGCTTTGGGCTGGGGTTCCAGTTCTTCTGTTTATTCATGGGATGACCGTGGGCAAGTTACTTAATTTTTTTGAGCCTCAATGTGCTTTTAAGATGGGCTCGTGGTCCCAGCCACTTGACAGGGCTGGTGAGTGCGTTAGTGAAGATAATATAAAGTGCCATGGAAAAGTGCCACAGAAAATGTGAAGGTTTTTTGCTACTTACAGGGCAGTGCAGAATGAGATGAAATGAGTTTTTTTTTTTAATATTTTATTTATGGGATGCCTGGGTGGCTCAGTGGGTTAAAGCCTCTCTTCGGCTCGGGTCATGATCCCAGGGTCCTGGGATCGAGCCCCGAGTCAGGCTCTCTGCTCGGCAGGGAGTCTGCTTCCCTTCCTCTCTCTGCCTGCCTCTCTGCCTATTTGTGATCTCTGCCTGTCAAATAAATAAATAAAATCTTTTAAAAAATTTAAAAAAAATAAAGATTTTATTTATTTATTAGAAAGAGAGAGCCCACAAGCTGGGGGTGGGGAGCAGAGGGAGATGGAGAGGAGACTTCCCACTGAGCAGGAAGAATGACTCAGGGCTCAGTCCATCCCAGGACTCAGGGACCATGACCTGAGCCAAAGGCAGATAGATGCTCAACTGACTGAGCCACCCAGGTGCCCCGAAAAATGAGCTCTTTTTTTTGCTCTTGTCATTCTATGAGGACCAGAAAAGAATATGTACTTATACCTACATTGCACAGATAGGGCTTGGTGGAAGAGGCTGTCTTTAGTTCAAACTGGAGATATTTCTGTAGAGCAAATTCCTAAAGCTTCAGGGAGAAGCCAGTGGGAGGCTAAGACAGGCTTCCTGAAAGAATGATTCTGAAGAGCACGTGAGATGCCTAATACCTCAACACGTAACCTTTTTAAAAACCCAAATACCTCAGGTGTCCATGACCCGTATAAAGATACTCAAGCTAAATTATGACTTGTGTTTCTGGTTTCTATCCCACGATCCATGTTTTTGTTTTTGTTTTTTTTCAATCTCTCCCTATCTGTGTTATTTGTGGATTTGTCTACTATAAGTTGTGTAGCCAGTGGTTTTCTCTGAGAGAACCTTACCAGAAGCCCTTCTAGTTATTGTATTGGTCTGCTTGGGCTGCTACAACAAAATGCCATCAACAGGGTGGCGTAAGCAGCAAACATTTATTTCTCACAGTTCTGGAGGCCAGAAGTCCAAGATCTGGGTGCTGGAGGATTTAGTTCCTGGTGTGAGCCTTCTTCCTGGCTGATTGACAATGGTGTCCTTGCAGAGAGAGAGAGAGAGAGAGAAGATCAATCTCTGATGTCTTATAAACACACTAATCCTGTCATGGGGGGCTCCACCCCATGACCACATCAAATCCCAATTACCTTCCAAAGGCCTTGTCTCCAAATACTATCTTATTGGGAGTTAGAACTTCAGCATCCAAATTTTGGAGAAGACAAAATCCAACCCATAGAATTCTGTCCCTTGTCCCCCTAAATCATGACCCTCTTGCACACAAAATACATACTGTCCATCCCAATAGCCCCCAAAGTCTTACTTATTCCAGCGTCAACTCTGACATCTAAAGTCCAGTCTCAACTAAATGTCATTTAAATGAAATTCGCATGAGCTTCGAGGTGCTATTATCTGAAGACAAAATTCCCTCTAGCTGTAAACCTATAAAACCAAACAAGATGTGCTTTCAAGAGACAATGGTGGGACTAAGCACGGAATAGACATTCCCATTCCAAAAGAGAGAAATTGGAAAGAAGGCAAGGGTCCCAAGCAAGTCCAAAACCTAGCAAGGCAAATTCCAGGAGATCTTACTGTTCAAGAATAATCATCTTTGGCTCCACGCCCTGCCCTCCAGGCTCACCAAGGTGATAGTGTCATCCGCAGGGCTGTGCAATGTACAGTGGCTCTCTGCAGGGGTGGGGGAGAACACCCCATGCTGTAGCTCTCTGCAGTGTCCCTGTCCTTTTACACAGAGGTAGAGAGAGCCTTGCCCCTCCCACCTCCCTCCAGACCCCTGGCCTGTGCACTCTGGGCTTGGGTAGGAGTGGCACCCTGGCTGATTTCTGAATTGCCTTTGGGTCCTTCTTCCCTCTTCTGGAAGGATAGCACACATTTGTAGCCAAAGAACTCTATGGTCCCATCTTGTAGGATCTAAGAAGTCCAACAGCTTTCATTCATGCCCTCTCAACTTTCCCTGTCCCCTTTAGTTCAAACTGGCAGGCTCTTGGCTGGTATAATCCCACCTCCCCTGGCCTCTGCTGAAAAGGCTGATGAGACTCATGAGTTGCACCCATGGTCCTTTACCATGTGGTTGCTCAGCCACACTCTTAGGGATCTCTTTGGAGCAAACTTCATTTTTTGGTAATATGTATAGCCTGAGAATTTTCCAAACCTCCAAGTTCTGGTTCATTTTTGATTAATATTTCTGTCTCCAGTGATCTTTCCCCTGTTGCATTTTACTGTAAGCCCTTAGGAGGGACCAAGCCACTGTTTCAACACTTCACTTAGGAAGCTCCTCAGCTAAATAGAGCATTTCATCACTTGCAAGTCCTACAAAGCACGAGAACATTAGAACACAAAATGCTAGGACACGGACACAGTTCAGCCAAGCTTTTAGCCTTTTTTTTTTTTTAAAGATTTTATTTATTTATTTGACAGAAAGAGAGAGATCACAAGTAGGCAGAAAGGCAGGCAGAGAGAGAGAAGCAGGCTCCCTGCTGAGCAGAGAGCCTGATGCAGGGCTCGATCCCAGAACCCTGGGATCATGACCTGAGCTAAAGGCAGAGGCTTTAACCCACTGAGCCACCCAGGCACCCCAGCTTTTAGCTTTTTATAACAAGGATTGCCTTTCCTCCACTTTCCAATAACGTGGTCCTCATTTCCATCTGAAACCAAACCACAATGTTTTTACCATCCGTATTTCTACCAACATTCTGTTCATGATTATTTTACGTGTTCTCTTGGAAGATGGAAGCTTCCTGTATGGATTTCCCCAGACTAATACAGTCACTATGGAGATGAGATCCAGGGGTTGGCTCAAAACTGAACCAAAGGACAGGAACCCTTTTCCTATAGCTAACTTACCTTCTCTGCTCCCAAACTTCTTTTGTATTCTAGCCATAATTCCTGCCACACTTGGCTTAATGTTTTGATCTTGGATTCCTAGTGTTCTAGGGCTACAAGCCCTTACTTTTTCTTATCATATAGAAACTTAATATCTTTGCTTGGCATCTTCTCAGTAGTTGTGCTGTCTCCTGAATTATTTCATGCTGCAAGGCAGAAATAGACTATAGCAGAGTCTATAGTACTGAGTGGTCTGGCCTTTCAGGAACTGGCTTGGCTCGCTCTGGGACACCCTTGAAAGCCTGATATATGGAAGGAGAAAAAGGCCTACATTCTAATCTTGTTTTTGCTACCAAGTATCTGTGTGACCTTGGACGAGTTGACTCATCTCACTGGTCCTGAATTTATCTGTTAAATAAAATTTGGGGGGTTAGGTACATTCATTCTTGCTCTAAAGTTCTATGATTCATATGTTTTGCAACAGTGAGGGGAAAAAAAGAATCCCTGACCTTTGAATTCCTCCAAGGCACCATCCTTCCTATAGCTGAGAGAGCTGTGGCTTATGCTCTACCAAAAAGTTAATTTCTTTTTCTTTTTTGTATTTAAATTGCTGTTTATTTGTGATTTCACACTAATTAGCATTCCATCTAAGAGCAATACAAGATAACATTTATACATTTTTCACAGGATACAGAGAAGCAAGTAAATAGAAGCATTATCAAAAGGTACAAATAGTTCACTGTTGTGTTTAAAAAGTATTTATGCATGTTGTATTCATTTAATACATATTAGACATGTAGACACAGTACACACACACACTTACAAAGTTACAGAAAAGCAGGGTCCACAGGTTGTCTTTTTATATGTGTTGTAATACAACATAAATGATGTAGAACCTAAAAAAAAATCTCAAATACAGAATCAAGCCACTGAAAGTTTCCACTAAGAGATTAAAACACTGATTCCAGTAGTTAGTGAGATCTAGAATGAAATTTCCAGGCTCCATTTCAGCATTGCATGGTGGTACTCACACAGTCAAATAGAGACAGTTCCAGAACATGCTGTAACCAGTGCGATTTTTTTTACATGTCAACTCACCCTCCAGAAACACCTTGGATTATTTTTACCCACCAAGCATCTTGGATCATTGATTTTGTATTGATTTGTGACATCACTTGGATGAAGGGGAAAAATCCTATAGTAAGTCAGGTTTGAATTTGTATTTACATTAGAAGGAAAGTTAATTGAAAAGACGAGAAAATTTTGTAGAACATTAAGAAATGGCAGTTTTCCCTCTGGGGGATTAGACCCACTGCTTTCTTCTCCTGCTGCTTTCTAAAGATACAGAAGATAAAAGGGTTTCAGTCTTTTAAAACTCAAACAACAACCAAGAGATTCCAAAACCAATGATTTTAAAACATGTGGCTGAGCAACCACATGGTAAAGGACCATGGGTGCATTTTAAATGATTTTAAAATCCAAACAACAACCAAGAGATTCCAAAGCCAATGATTTTGTCAGAGAAGCAGATTTTGGAAATTTGGGACATGTTTCAAATAAATTACCCTTTGAATCTTATCATGACTGTGAGTCTTTCTCAGACTAAAACTGTTGTTTTAAAACCCCGTGACCCTGCTTTTGTTCCCTTCATTTTTCATTTTCTTGTTCTTTCCTTCTCATTTGGTTACTCAGTTGCTTCATACATTAGCAATACTAAGAGAAAAACACATTTCAAGGTTTAAATATGAATCTAGTTATACCTTGAAATACTCTAATTTCCTTTTGCTACCAAGTCCCCAGATTCTGGAATTAGATGTAAGTATGCTCAGGACCAGTGAGCTTCAGATATGCTTTACTGTTAAATGGTTGACTAATATGTTCACGACGCTTTTGCCAGAGTTAAACTAAATAATCCATGCTATATGTACAAAATCCCCTTTGTTGAAAAATAAGGAAATTTCTCAACTAACAAAAAAAGGAAGTTTTCAGAAATGATAGTTCATTAAAATGACCCTTTTTAAGGCAAAGTTACTTCAGATGAGGAAATTTTATGCTAGAAATAAAATGTCAAATGAATCTTCTTAAATTAAAAAACTCTGTGTCAGTTGTGTTAGTGTTACAGATTCTGATCTTAGAAGATTTTAAAGCAGTATGTTAGTGCCCACTGAAACAATGGGAACCTAGAAGTTACGGTTAATAATCATGGTAAAAAATTATAATCTAATTGCCGGGCGCCTGGGTGGCTCAGTTGGTTAAGCGGCTGCCTTCGGCTCAGGTCATGATCCTGGAGTCCAGGATCGAGTCCCGCATCGGGCTCCCAGCTCCACGGGGAGTCTGCTTCTCCCTCTGACCTTCTCCTCGCTCATGCTCTCTCTCACTGTCTCTCTCTCAAATAAATAAATACAATACTTAAAAAAATTATAATCTAATTGCCAAGAAAAGCAGGTGTTGAGAAATAAAAATTCTCAGTGGGGTTAATATCTTGCCCATAGTCAGCAGGTGGGCTTCTCATGGGGTCATATAGGGATATATGCACCTTTCTACTCATGGTTCCACCTTTTCTAAGTCCTCTAGGGGAAAGAGATTGGGGATGGCACCTTATAGGTTTCTATTTGTCAAGTTGGGAAGAAGTACACATCACTTTGCTCCCATTCTGTTGGCCATAATTTAGTTATAGGATAATATCTAATTGTAAGGGAGGTAAGAAAACTTAACCTAATTACATATCCAGGAAAAGAAAGAGAACATGACCATGGGTAAATGTCAGCAAAGCGGGGATACTAAGGCATCAGCTAGCCCTGCTGCAGTCTGAAGTGGATAGTCTCTGGGAAGCTTCTGGATCTCTTCCTTCCTGCAGAGAGGTTCTTGTATACTAGTCTGGGCCTGTAAGCTGCAGTGAAAAATATGTTCTGTGTTTGAATAGTGGCCATGTTCCTTTCACTCATATGTTCATTCAGCAAATAGTGATAAACATCACATTTAGACTAGGAACTGTGCATCTACAAAAAATATTTCACAGCCCAAGACCTCAAGGGGCTCACAGTCTAGTAGATGAGCCAGGACAACTGCAGGAACAGCTGTCACACCAGCAGTATGTGGTAAATAGCATAGGAGAGGTACGGCATGGTATAGGTTATCTGGTATGCGAACACTGATTTATTTACGGTGTTTTCTGCAGGTGTCTGAGAATGGTGAGGGTCTTACTGCCGGGTCTGTGATAGAGAAAGAGGGCAGAGAGCGAGCAGAGATAGGTAGAAACATGAAATGATATGATGCTGAATATGTGAAGGATGGAAGTCATGGAAGCCAACCTCATGAAGGCCTTTAAGATTAGACTGTATTGGTTAGAGAATGAAGGCCACTGACAGTCCTGAACATTTGGACAGGTTGGCTGTCAAGGAGAAAGGGATCTCTACCTTCTAGAGAAAGGGAGGGCTCTGTACCACACCCTCCGTCCTTGGCACAGAGCCTTGCCTTGCCAATGCTGCCTGGTAACAGAAGGGACAAGGGAACAAGTGTGCATGGAGAGGGCTCCTGGAAAGCAGACCAAACCCAGACCCACCAAGGGAAGGTGGTGGTGGTACTATGTCCAGTCTTGCTGTGGACACTGCCTCTCCTCAGGAGCCCACACGCCATTGTTAGCAAACATTCCACTGACCTCTAGTGGTCAAAACGGTGCCCAAACGGTCCCACTTGCCCTGTTCTAAAAAGTGTTTCCCCAGTGATATCTGTTGAGGAGGAAATTGCTTCTGATAGAGCTTCTCTTTTTCTTGTGTCATCTTTTTTGTCCTGAATGGGCTTTTCCCTTTCATTCAACTAAATCTATTCACCACTCACTCTCTCAGCAAAGGTGCCCAGCCCAAGCTTCCGGGCTGGAGGAGACATGACGCCTTCAGGTTGTGTCCAAGTTGGTCACAGCCAGCTGAAGCTCTTTTTGCCACGTAAAGAGTATCTGGGTTGTGGTGAAGGATAGGCACAGACTAAAAGTCAGTATCCTACTCACAGTTAAATTTTACTAGACTGTGAAGTGGGGTCAAGTCTTCTAATAACAATCACTCATGCTTGGCAATCACTGTATGTCAGATGCC
This sequence comes from Taxidea taxus jeffersonii, assembly GCA_003697995.1. Lineage (NCBI taxonomy): Eukaryota > Metazoa > Chordata > Mammalia > Carnivora > Mustelidae > Taxidea > Taxidea taxus. The sequence goes on along the minus strand of RCUC01160053.1, from coordinate 24,184 downwards.
ATTCCAAACATTTTAGATATAAAAGTGTATTTCATCTTCCCAAAAGCCCTTGGAAGCAGGCCCTGTTAGCCTTCATTTTCAAGAGGGAGAAATTGAGGCACAAAGCAGATAAGTATCTAGTTCAAGATTACATAGCTGAGGCCTGATGGAACAGACACCTGACCCAAACAGCATGATTGCAGGACCTGTGCTCTGAATCACGACAGGATACTGGCTCCCAGAATCATCTTGGAATAGCCATGTGACATTTCTTCATTCCCTGGGCTCTGCTTCCTCATCTGATACAGGAAGGGATTGAACTGGATGGAGCAGAGATTTCAGACTTTGCTTAGAAGGGGAACAGGCATAGGTAACAGATAACAGAACATTTGTTTTAGCTAAAGCAGACAGCCCATAAGCCACTTCCCTTCTCCTTCTCTCCCTGCTCCCTTTCCTACCCAAGAGGCTCTTCAACTTCTGGGAAGGAGCTCAGAACTCCAGGAAACTGGAGGGCACCAATGAACTGTTTAGCTAGTATTTATTTAGTTCTTACTGTATTTCTGGCATTGCATTAGGTGTTTTAGAAATATTGTACACTTAATCTTCACAAAATCTCATGAAGTAGTTGTTATGATTCGCATTCGACAGATGAGTAAACCAAAGAGAATTAAATATCTAGCTTGAAGTCACACGGGTAATAAGCAGTAAAACTGGATGCAAGTCCGGGTCTGTTTGGCCCCACAGCTCAGGCCTTTCACAGCGAACTTCGTGGTCCCTCGGATAGTGAGACCATGTCCTCAGGTTTCAAGCCTACCCTGGAGTCAGCGTGCCAGTGAAGGAGAACTGTGGAGCAGTGGGGGAAGCCGAAGGTAGAGATGAGCTTACAGGAGGAACCCAAATGACACCCGGGCATCCCCACTCCAGCTTAGGTCACCTTGAAACAGACCGCCTGCCACCAGGGGCACTGTCAGTAAGAATGGAGACCATCTCTGCCCTTACCGAATGTTTATGTCAAAGGAAACTGTTCTTATTCAAGTCTCCATTTTCAAGGGCCCTTTCTAGATGCTGGTTCCCACACTAGGAGATGGTAGAAGCAGACGCATTTGTCACCAGCCCAGACACGAGCTGCCTCTAGGAGGAAACTGCAAAGCCTGGTTGAGCAGGGCTATCAGATCAGCCCACATCACCTAGCCCACTTGGTGGTTGCTTATCTCCTCTTGGCAGGTTAGAAGAAATTGTTGGTTAGAGGCCCCTTGGGAGGCCCCCTTTCTTGAAGCATGTGTTGTTCTAAATCCAGGGTCTGGGTAGAAAAGTGATCACCAGTGGGTTTTTGATGCCCTCTCCTAATTTAAAAAACATCTCATTTCTAATCAGTGCATCTTAATAGAAGAGAATCAGAAGACCTGAGTTCTAGCACTAGTCTTGCTCTTATTAGCTCTATGATCTTGGATAAATCTCGTTTCCTCTCTGGCCTTATAGAGGGAAGGCTGACCAAGTTCACCCAGCAACCTAATGACACAGTTAAGACTTAAAACTAAGCCTCTATTCCCTCTTCAGTATCATGTGATTGATGGGTTCACTACATCATTGGATTAATTCGTCAGTGCAACAAATGTTTATTAAGCTCTCCCTCTGTGCCAGGGAACATGCCAGGAACTGGGATTACCATGATGAACAGAAACCAGAGGGAAACTCTGAAATCTTCAAGTTGCTCATTTTCCATTAAAGATGAAGAAAGTGATGTCCAAAGGGGGAAGCACCATGACTTGATCAAGGTCACAGAGAAAGTGAAGTGGTATAAAATAACCATGACACATGGTGAGCACAAAAATGGAGTATGTAATGAATTTAGTATATGTAGCTGAATTTTGTGTACTTAAGGGACAAAAGGGCTGATTAAAAAAAAATGAGAAGAGGGGAAAATAAGCGTTATTTGGAGGCCCAGAAGTCACAGGCTGAGTGGTCAGTGCAAAACAGACACAGGCAAGTCATTGATTCCTCATGGTGGCATTTTGTTCTCTAAGAATAGTAAGAATTTCTGTGTTCAGAGGAGTGTCCAATACAAAGTGTGATTTCCCTAGTATGAACTACAGCTGGGAGTGAAAGCAGGGAAAATGATACTGGGGCAAAGTTTAGGGAAGTTGTTCCCCTATAAAGTCATTGCTCAAATGCTGGCCATGTGAGAAAGAGCAAAATGCCCTTGAGTGGCTTTCTGACTGTGCTTGGCAAGTCCACGGTTGCATCTGAGGACGGTGGGCCATAAGCTCCTGGGAGACACATAGTCTGATTGTGTGTTAGAGCCAACACTTTGTGCTTTGTGACCACAAGAAACATGTTGCCAGCTGATTTCTGGTGGTAATCATTTCTCCCCACTTGTAACCTGAGCATTACAGTTGGAGGCTGGGAGCAAGCTGACTTTATCTGAATGGAACCATACACAGTTTTGAAGCTCATCATTTTCTCTTATTTAAAAAAAAAAATCATTTATTTTAGAGAGAGGGAGGGGGAAGAAGCAGAGGGAGAGAGAGAGAGAGCAAATCTCAAGCATACTCCCTGCTGAGTGCAGAGAGCCTCCTAGAGGTTCCATCTCAGGACCCATGAGGTCATGACCTGAGCCAAATCATGAGTCTGATGCTTAAGTGACTGAGCCACCCAGGTGCCCCATGAAGCTCAACTTTTTTTTTTTAAAGATTTTATTTATTTATTTGACAGAGATCACAAGTAGGCAGAGAGACAGACAGAGAGAGAGAGGGAAGCAGGCTCCCCGCTGAGCAGAGAGCCCGTTGTGGGGCTCAATCCCAGGATGCTGGGATCATCACCTGAGCCGAAGGCAGAGGCTTTAACCCACTGAGCCACCCAGGTGCCCCTGAAGCTCAATATTTTAAATTAAAGTACTGTAAGCTAAAACGTCGTACCTTAATTTATCTTTTCTGTAGATGTTGATTTTAAATGTTTTATACCAGATTAGCTTTAGCGTCTGAATTACTGGACATGACTGTAGTTGAAATAAGCTCTGAGATAAATCCAAAGAGATACAGGGTAAGAGTTGAATTCACTCTGCATGGGCTACCTGCATAGCCATCACCTTCCATCATTTGCTTACTCATTTACCTACAAAAAATGATCACGCAAGGGCCCTCATCTTCGAAGAGGTCACAGTCCAGTGGAGGAAATAAATGCATGAAGAGAATAGTTCAGTACAAGGTGGTACATGCTATTCTCAGAGAAGCACGCTCTATGTATGATTGATGGTTAAAGCTATACTTTTTAGAAAAGATGAGGCATTTTCACTTCCATGTATCTTAAGCCCTAGAAAAATAGCAACAACAACAATGCATTTTATGCAACTCACATGGCAGCAATAGAAAGCAAAGCAATTATGTCCATTAGAGCAAGGATTTAGTGCCTCTGACGCTCTACCCACCCCTCAGTCACTCTCCAACAGCTCCAGTTTGGTTCCTCTGAGCTGACCCGTCCAGCTGCAGTCTGGAGAGCCAGTGCTCCTTCACATCTCAGCTTTCTTCTGAGAGTGCTGGGCCTTTGCCCAAGACACTCTGGGGACTGGTACTTGCTAACATTCCTTGACTGAGCCCCAGCAATGCTTCCCAGTCATGTGTTCTCACCAGTATGTGCCCAGGTTCCCAGACGGAAATCATCTCCCTTGAAGGTTAACCTCAGAGAGGTGATGATGGTGTCTCAAAGGGCAAGAATGCCTGAAGAACGGACAGGATGGGTAAGCGAGGAAATTAGGGGTGCAGAAGGAAAAGGGGTGAAGGAAAGGGGAAGTCAAGACAAGGAAGGGGATTTTACAGTTTCTGAATCTAGTCACATCCCACCTGGTTGAGGCCAGGCCTCATTTGGCTTAATGATGATCCACCATGATGAAGGAATATGTCTTGGCCCTGAGCATTCATGGTTGAGCTGGACCACAGCTGCAGTCTCAGGCTGAATCCATCTGTGAAGGTCGGCCCCAGGGTGACCTTGGCCTCTTCCAAAACCTGTTCAGTCAGACCAGGCTAAAGGATTGGGGGGAATGGAAGGAGGCCAGATGGCAGGGGCTAAAGCCAGGATGGATGCTGTGGCTGATGGGTTCAGGGCCCCTGGCCGGACTTCTGTCCCTGTCCCCACCAAACTCTCTTGCTTGTGGCTGGCAGAAGGAACCGAGTGGCTATGGGGAATTAGTAATGAGATATGGAGTCATTCACCTCTGGGTCACTAGTTCAAAACCAGGTCAACACTGAGTCGAAGTTTCCAACCAGGGGTGGGGCATGGTGAGTGGCTTGAAGGCAGATATTTGTCCTCCCAGTAGACAGCTCAGGCAGGTCAGCCTGGGCCACAGGGCAAGGAGCTCTGTCCCTGGTGACATGCTGTGTAAGCCAAAGAGGCCTCCATGTGGGGCTTGTCCTTCTGGCTCCGTTCTTCCCAAGACCCGGATTCTCTGCCTCCAGGCCAGGTCACACTCATGTATGCTCACATAGGGCTCTGCATGTCAAAAGAATCCAGGTAGGCAGCGCTCAGATCAGGTTCTGTCTCCTTAGAAATCTCTGGCTCTCTGAGGTCAGAGACCACACTGATAATATAGATATACATATATCACTCTCTAGCACATCCTAGTTTTATTATTATTTTGCTTTATCGTTATCTAAACTAGTTTATTTATTTGTTTGTCTATTGCAAGAACCTTAGCACTATCATCAGGTAAGCTCTTTGAAAGCAGAGACCTAATATATGCCTGGCACTTACTAGGTATTTAACAATTGTTTACTGAATGAATGACTACATAAAATAAAGAACGAACCCTTGGTGCCTCACATAGTGCTTGGCAGGGAGGATATGCTCAAAGATATTTGCTAAAGAAATTAATGAGTGAATTCATGGATCACAGAATGAAAGTTTTAAGAAAGATTCTCTCCTAGCATGCTGATGGTTGGTAATCATTTACCGACAGAAAATCAGCAAGTTTTTCTCAACACCTAACTAAAATCTCTAAACCAAAAGCACAGTGCTTGGCTCATGGTAGATGCTTGGAAAGTATTTCTTGAGTGAATGAATGATGGATGAATGAACAATGGATGTATGAATGGATGGACAGACGGACAAGAGGATCAAACAAGTAAGGCTAGCATACATGGCTGAAGCAAAACTCAAAAGTTTTATGAAAGTTAATTTTTTCCTTTTCATTCAAAACATTGGCCTTTTGGTTTTCATCTCTCAGTAACTCTAGATCTGGATTATTCTCACATATTCAGTCTCAACCTAATTAAGTTTTTTCAAACATTCATTCATTTATTTGTTTTCTTCAATATTCATTGTATGCCAGGCATATACAAAGACAAGTATGACCCAATACAAGGAGTGGAGTCAGACAAATCTTAGAACTTTCTTTGTCTGCCATTTTGCTAAAGTACCTTTTACTTATTATATAACCTTCTATCTACTCATACATGTGTTCATTGAGCACTTGCTCCCATGCCAGTCCTATGCTATGGAGTTATAGTAATGAATAAGACAGTCTAGTTGTGTTTTGTATGATTATCACTATGTCTTGTAAATATTCTGTCCTTCCTAGACTATAAGTGACTACTCATTCAGATACTAAAGTGGGAATTATTCATAAATCAGAACTAACTTCTAATAAAAATTACAGGCAGGGCCTATATTGAACCTATTTGCTCTATATTGTGATTAATCTAGCACATATAAGAAGTTATAGAATATATAGATTATATATATGTAGATTATATATATTGTATATAATCTAGCACACTATAAGCAGCTATGTGGAGATTTTCAATAATGAGACTGCTTATAACACCTAAAAGTATGATAATTTCAAGTTCTATTTCCCCAGGCAAGAATTGAGTAGTCTTGTAATTCAAGATAATTGCTGTAACATCTATGAGTGTCTACTATATGCCAGATATTGTGCTGTATGTTGAGAATATGGATAAAGTCTTGCTCTGACTCTTTGAAAGTTCTAAATCTAGTTAAAGATATAAAAACACTTTGGTCAATGTGATAAGGATTATAAACAAGGTATGATTGAATGCAATGAAAGCAGAGGGTTTGATTCAATATGTTTTGGGAAATTGGAGTAGGTTTTACAGTGCAACCAATGTTTGAGGTTTGCTTTGGCCAAACAACAGAAGTTCGTGAAAGGAGAGAAGGACCCTCAGGAGAATGGTATGGTATAGTCTAAGTCTGATGGTTGTAGATATATGAAAGTTTACACAACTGGGAGTAACCATGAGTTGTCAGTGTGGCTGGAATATAGGGCATTCTCTTCAGAAAAGAATGGAACTGGAAAAGCGTTTTAGAGCCCAACTAAAGGTTTCTTAAGTGCTATGCTAAAGAGCTTGATTTTTAATGTTTAGGTAATAGGGAGTAATCAAATTAGTACTTTTGACTATTATGTCTTGAGGGGGGGTTCCCCATTTCCTACAACATGACAAATAGATGACCTGAATTCTTTCCTCTCTCAAAGTTCTTAGAAATGCTGAACAAAATATTTAAAAAAATGTTTCTTTCTACATGCAAAGCTGAGCTCACAAGAAAACAAAGCAGATCTCCCCAGGGGAAAACAAGCAGGAGTTGAAAATGAGTGCTGTCAACAAGTGAACAGATATGGGACAACCCTGGCTGTTGAGGCAGGTACAGAGAGGGTTGGGTTTTCAGGCTTTTAGGTTTCATACTTTTAAATTTAGGTTGGGTTTTTTAGGTCCACAGAAATATTGAATATGAGGCCTTGAGTCCTCACCAGGTAGAGACTTAAAATTAAAGCTTTCATGTAAAGCTAGGTAAAGGCTTATAAGGGAACATTCTGCCCACCTGCAAAGGAAAATGGCACATAAGCTTGTATGTTGAGCCTGGGCTATGAGTAGAAGAAAAGGAAGTGTCTCTTGTAATCTCATCATCACATGATCACATTCATATGGGTGGATTGGGGGTTTGCATTTACAGTATTTGAGTGGCTCAGGAGTCCCTAGGTCAAGGAAATAATGAGAAGTCATCTTGAGAAGAAAATACTGTTGGGATTCCATGGTACACAAAATGGCCCAGCAGGACACAAGCTTAGTGCAGGTCATTCAGAATTCTCAAGACCGATGTAGTGAATTCTTAGCTTTGATGGTACAGTCTCACAACCCACCCCTGAAAAACATCAGCAGACACAATGAACAATAGGTGTAGAGCTCTAAGAATCATCATTCAGAAAATAGAGCTACTGGTGAGAAACTGTATATTAGTATCTTTTAAAAATAATTAAATATGGGGTACCTGGGTGGCTCAGTCTGTTAGGCATCTGCTTTTGGCTCAGGTCATGATCCAGGGTTCCCAGGATCAAGCCCCATTTTGGGCTCCCTGCTCAGTGGAGAGTCTGCTTCTCCCTCTCCCTCTGCTTCCCACCCCCCGCCCCCATGCTGGCTCCTTCTCTCAAATAAATAAATAAAATCTTTAAAAAAATAAAAATTATTAAAATATATAAAGGGAAAAATGGGAAAAAATCATAAGACACTATGCAAACAACCCAGACAGATTTGAAAAAACAAATAGAACTTAGAAAAGCAAAAGTGTAGTAGTTGAGGGAGGTTCCAAGATGGTGGAGGAGTAGGAGACCTAAATTTTATCAGGTCCCAGGAATTCAGCTAGATAGTCATCAAACCATCATGAACACCTACAAACTAAACAGGAGATTGAAGAGAAGAAGAGCAGCAACTCTAGGAACAGAAAAGCGACCACTTTCTGGAAGGTAGGACATGCGGAGAATTGAATCCGAAGCGATGGGAAGATAGACCGTGGGGGGAGAGGCTGGCTCCCAGCAAGTGAGAGAGCAGCAGAGTACAAAATTGGAACTTCTAGAAGTTTGCTCCGCAGAGGGATGTTGTTTCAGAGACTAAGCAGGGGGAGATCTCTCATGGGAACAATGTGGTCTCAGGTCCCGTGGGGCCACAGAGAGATAAGGGGTGTCTGATGGTGGCAGAGCTCCCAGGTATCGGGGCGGGGATGCTGGCTGCAGAGACGGAGCCGAGGAGTGGGCTCTCAGCTCAGGGTTACCTTAAACTGTGATCTGTGGCACAGATAGGTCACTGCTCTTCGATCAGGGACCTCACAAGTGGCAGATCCTGGGAGACTCACCTTCCTGCTCCAGAAGGAGTAGCACAGCAGGAATCTGCTGGGTTTGGAGACTCCAAATGGGGTCGTGCACCAGAGATAGAGACACTCGGTCACAGGCCGGGTGGGCTCAGAGTGTGGCCAGAGACCAGGGAGATGGGAGGGATTGACTGCTTTTCTCTGAGGGCACACTGAGGAGTGGGGCCATGAGCTCTCGGCTCCTCCAGCTGGAGATTAGGAGGCCGCCATCTTCATTCCCGTCCTTGAAAGCGGTACAGAAAGCCTTCAGGGAACAAAACTCTGAGAGCAAACTCTAGCAGGTTGCTTAGCCTGGCCCCTAGCAAGGGTGGTGCAATTCCGCCCTGGGCAAAGACATCTGAGAATCACGGCAACAGGCCCCAGAAGATCAGCAAGAACATCCAGCCAAGACCGAGTTCACTGATCAATAAGAACTAAAATACATCAGAGCTACGAGAACACAGCACATAGAATTCTTGGCTTTCCCCCCATGATTCTTTAGTCTTCCAAAGTTAATTTTTAAAATTTTCTTTATTTTTTCTTTTTCTATTTCTTTTTTTAAAATTTTTCTTCTTTCCTTTTACAACCAACTTCTTATCAATTCCTTAAAATCTTTTTAACTTTTCATTTTTACAGTCATATTCTATTCTTTCATTGTATTTAACCATATATATAGATATATAAGTTTTTCTTTAAAATTTTGGGATGCAGATTCTTCTAACAGACCAAAGTGTACCCTAAATATAGTGTATGGCTTTGTTATATTCACCAGCTTGATCATATTCTCTCCCTTTAAAAAAAAAATGCTTCTTTCTTTTTTCAACCAACTTCTTATCAATTCCTTTTTTTTTTTTTTTTTTAAGATTTTTATTTATTTATTTGTCAGAGAGAGAGGGAGAGAGAGCGAACGAGCACAAGCAGACAGAGTGGCAGGCAGAGGCAGAGGGAGAAGCAGGCTCCCTGCTGAGCAAGGAGCCCGATGTGGGACTCGATCCCAGGACGCTGGGATCATGACCTGAGCCGAAGGCAGCTGCTTAACCAACTGAGCCACACAGGCGTCCCTCAATTCCTTTTTTAAAATCTTTTTTAATTTTCATTTTTATAGTCATATTCTATCCCTTCATTGTATTTACCCTTACTTTTGTGTATATATGAATTTTTCTTTCTTTAAAATTTTGGGAGGCAGTTTCTTCTAACAGACCAAAATACAACCAAAATCTAGTGTGTGGCTCTGTTCTATTCACCAGACTGATATAATTTTTTTTTTCATTTCTCTACCCCATACCCCAGTTTCAGGTCTCTTCTGATTTGTCTCATGCATATTTTCCTGGGGTCATTGTTATTCTTGTAGCATTTTGGTCTTGTTCATCTATTCTTTTCCAGACAAAATGACAAAACAGAAAAACTCACGTCAAAAAAAAAAAAAAAAACAACAAAGAACAAAGAGCACCTTGGTGGCTCAGACGTTAAGCATCTTCCTTCTGTTCAGGTCATGATCCCAAGGTCCTGGGATCGAGCCCTGCATTGGGTTCCCTGCTCAAGCAGGAAATCTGTTTCTCCCTCTCCCACTTCCCCTGCTTGTGTTCCCTCTCTCACTGTGTCTCTCTCTGTCAAATAAATAAATAAAACCTAAAAATTAAAAAAAAAAAAGAACAAGGCAATACCTACTTCCAGGGAACTAATCAACATGGACATTAACAAGATGTCAGAACTAGAGTTCAGAATGACAATTGTAAAGGTACTAGCTGGGCTTGAAAAAAGCATAGAAGATACTATAGAATCCCTTTCTGGAGGGATAAAATCTAACCAAGTCAAAATCAAAAGGCTCCTAATGAGGTGCAATAAAAAATGGAGGCTCTAACTGCTAGGATAAATGAGGCAGAAGAGAGAGTTAGTTATATAGAAGACCAAATGATAGAGAATAAAGAAGCCGAGAAGGGTGCCTGGATGGCTCAGTGGGTTAAGCCTCTGCCTTCAGCTCAGGTCATATCTCAGGGTCCTGGGATTGAACCCCACAATGGGGGGGGGTCTCTTCTCAGCAGGGAGCCTGCTTCCCCCTCTCTCTCTGCCTGCCTCTCTGCCTACTTGTGATGTCTCTAGAAATAAATAAATACAATCTTAAAAAAAAAAAGAAGCTGAGAAAAAGAGAGATAAACAACTACTGGATCATGAGGGAGAATTTGAGAGATAAGTGATACTATAAAGCAAAACAAAACAGAAATCAATGAAATAGAAACCAGAAGATCAGTAGAACAGATAAACAAAACTAGGAGCTGGTTCTTTTAAAGAATTAATGAGATTGATAAACCCCTGTCCAGACTTATCAAAAAGAAAAGAGAAAGGACCCAAATAAATAAAAACCATGAATGAAAGAGGAGAAATCATAACACCAAAGAAATACAAACAATTATAAGAACATATTATGAGCAACTCTGTGCCAACAAATTAGACAATCTGGAAGAAACAGATGCATTCATAAAGACTTACAAACTACCAAAGTTGAACCAGGAAAAAAATAGAAAACCTGAACAGACCAATAATCAGCAAGGATATTGATGCAGTAATCAAAAATCTCCCAACAAACAAGAGCCCAGGGCCAGATGGCTTTCCTGGGGAATTCTACCAACCAGTTAAAGAAGAGTTAATACCTATTCTTCTGAAACTGTTCCAAAAAAAGAAATGGAAATTAAAACTTCCAAACTCATTTTATGAGGCCAGCATTACCTTGATCCCGAAACCAAAGAACCCATCAAAAAAGAGAATTAGAGACCAATATCCCTGATGAACATGGATGCAAAAATTCTCACCAAAATACTAGCTAATAGGATCCAACAGTACATTAAAAGCATTATTCACCATGACCAAGCGAGATTTATTCCTGGGCTACAAGTTTGGTTCAACATCTGCAAATCAATCAATGTCATATACTACATTAATCAAAGAAAGGACAAGAACCATATGATACTCTCAATAGATGCAGAAAAAGCACTTGACAAAGTACAGCATGCTTTCTTAATTAAAACTCTTCACACTGTAGGGATAGAGGGTACATACCGTAATATCATAAAAGTCATCAATAAAAAATGCACAGTGAATATCATTCTCTATAGTCAGGAACATGGCAGAGATGTCCACTATCACCACTGCTATTCAACATAGTACTAGAAGTCCTAGCCTCAGCAATCAGACAACAAAAAGAAATAAAAGTCATATGAACAAAGTCAAAGTCGGCAAAGAAGTCAAACTCTCACTCTTTGAAGATGATATGATACTTTATGTGGAAAACCCAAAAGACTCTGTTCCAAAACTGCTAGAACTCTTACAGGAATTCAATAAAGTAGTAAGAAAAAAAAAACAATGCACAGAAATGAGTTGCATTTCTATACACCAACAAGACAGAAGAAAGAGAAATTAAAGAGTTGATCCCATTTACAATCCACCTAAACCCATAAGATACCTAGGAATAAATCTAACCAAGAGATAATGAATTTGTACTCAGAAAACTATAGAATACTCATGAAAGAAATTAGGGAAGATGCAAAGAAATGGAAAAACATTCCATGCTCATGGATTGGAAAAACAAATATTGTTAAAATGTCTATGTTACCTAGAACAATCTATATATTTAATGCAATCCTTATCAAAATATCATCAACTATTTTCACAAAAGTGGAACAAATAATCCTAAAATTTGTATGGAACCAGAAAAGACCCTGAATATCCAGAGGAATGTTGAAAAAGAAAACCAAATTTGGCGACATCACAATTCCAGACTTCAAGCTCTATTACAAGACAGTATGGTACTGGCACAAAAACAGACACATAGATCAATGGAACAGAATAGAGAGCCCAGAAATAGACCCTCAACTCTATGATCAACTAATCTTTGACAAAGCAGGAAAGAATGTCCAATGGGGGGGAAAAAAACCAGTCTCTTCAACAAGTGGTATTGGAAGAATTGGACAACCACATGCAAAAGAATGAAACCAGACCATTTCCTTAAACCACACACAGAAATGGACTCAAAATGGATGAAAGACCTGAATGTGAGACAGGGATCCATCAAAATCTTAGAGGAGAACACAGGCAGCAACCTCTTCGACCTGAGCTGCAGCAACTTCTTCCTAGAAACATCTCCAAAGGCAAGGGAAGCAAGGGCAAAAATGAACTGTTGGGGCTTCATCAGGATAAAAAGCTTTTGCACAGCAAAAGAAACAATCAACAAAACCGAAAGACAACTGACAGAATGGGAGAAGATACTTGGAAATGACATATCAGATAGAGGGCTAGTATCCAAAATCTATAAAGAACTTATCAAATTCAATAACCAAAGAACAAATAATCCAATCAAGAAATGGGCAGAAGACATGAACAGACATTTTTTTTTTAAGATTTTATTTATTTATTTGACAGACAGAGATCACAAGTAGGCAGAGAGGCAGACAGAGAGAGAGAAAGGAGGAAGCAGGCTCCCTGCTGAGCAGAGAGCCTGATGCAGGGCTCAATCCCAGGATCCTGGGATCATGACCTGAGCAGAAGGCAGAGGCTTTAACCCACTGAACCACCCAGGAGCCCATGAACAGACATTTCTGCCAAGAAGACATACAGATGGCCAACAGACACATGGAAAGGTATTCAACATCACTTGGCATCAGGGAAATACAAATCAAAACCACAATGATATACCACCTCACACCAGTCAGAATGGCTAAAATTAACCAGTCAGGAAATGACAGATGTGACAAGGATGTGGAGAAAGAGGAACCCTCCTACACTGTTGATGGGAATGCAAGCTGGTGCAGCCATGCTGGAAAACAGCATGGAAGTTCCTCAAAAAGTTGAAAATAGAGCTACTCTATGACCCAGCAATTGCACTACTGGGTATTTACCCCCAAATATACAAATTTAGGGATCTGAAGGGGCACATGCACCCCAATATTTATAGCAACAATGTCCACAATAGCCAAACTATGGACAGAACCTAGATGTCCAAGAAGATGTGGCATATGTACACAATGGGATATTATGCAACCATCAAAAATCAAAACTTGTGGGACGCCTGGGTGGCTCAGTTGGTTAAGCGGCTGCCTTTGGCTCAGGTCATGATCCCAGCGTCCTGGGATCCAGTCCCACATCGGGCTCCTTGCCTGACAGGGAGCCTGCTTCTCCCTCTGCCTCTGCCTGCCACTCTTTCTGCCTGTGCTCACTCTCTCTCTCTCTCTCTAACAAATAAATAAATAAAAATCTTAAAAAAAAATTAAAACTTGTCATTTGCAACAATGTGGATGGAACTAGAGGGTATTAGCCTAAGCAAAACAAGTTAGTCAGAGAAAGACAATTATCATATGATCTTGCTGATTTGTGGAATCTGAGAAACAAGGCAGAGGATCATGGGGAAATAGTGGTAAAAATGAAATAGGACAAAACCAGAGAGGGAGACAAACTAAGAGACTCTCAATATCAGGAAACAAACTGAGGGTTGCTGGAGTGGAGGGGGGTGGGAGGGATGGTGTGGCTGGGTGATGGACACTGGGGAGGGTATGTGCAATGGTGAGAGCTGTGAGTTGTGTAAGACCGGTGAATCACAGACCTGTACCCCTGAAACAAATAATACATTATATGTTAATTTTTTTTAAATGTAGTAGTTGACATGGGTTAGACAAAGAAAAAGTGAGAGTTTAGGAACTGGCAGCTTTCAAAAAGCTGCATGAAATGTAGCAGAGACATAAAGAGATAAAAAAATACAAAAACAAGATTAAGAGACATGAAGGCTAGACTGAAGGTGAGCATATGACTAATAGGAATTTCAGGAGGAGAATATTAAGAAAATGAGGAAATAACCAAAGAGAAAAAGCCTGTGAATTTTCTAGAATCTATGAAAGAAATGAATCTTCAGAGGCAGGAAATGAGTTCTAAGAAAGATAAAATTAAATCTATACTAAGTAACATCATAGAAAAAAATTTTTTTAAAACCCCAAATGGGGAAAGCCTGGCTGCCTCAGTAGGTAGAACAGGCGACTCTAGATTTCAGGACTGTGAGTTCAAGCCCCATGTTAGGTATAGAGGTTATTAAAAAAATAAAATCTTATAAAATAAGTAGATCTTAAGAGTGCAAGAGAGAAATGTGGTTTGTTCGCAAAGGAATGATTACACTGGTGACTGACTTCTCAAAAGCAGTAATGAAAGACAGAAGTCAGTGGAATATATTTTTAAAGTGCTGAGAAAATTAACCATTTTTATCTCTTTCAACAATCATCTAAGAACAAGAGAAAATAAAGATATTTTTAGGCAATAACCAGGAGAATTTACTATTCAACAACTCATGTGGAGAGGATTTCTAGAAGTATGCATTTTAGGAAAGAAGAAAATGAACCCAGAGGGAAAAATTCAGAGACAAGAAGAAAAGGTAATTCAAAGAGGTTGGTAAGCATCTAGGCAAAGCCAAAAAATGCATTCGTTCCCCCAAAATAGCATCAATGACAACAACAATAACAACAACAACAACAACAATAAAATTTAGATGTAGAAAAGTCAGGTAGAAATACCGAAAATTCTGGATGGTGATAATATGTAAAGTTAAAACATTCTTAATTCTTTATGTCATTTGGAAAAAGATAGTGATATTTAGACTTTGGGGCCAACATGCTTGACAAAGGTTGAAGGTTAACCATGAAAAGAGTAAAAACAACATGTAATTTTGAAAGTAATGGAGGAAAAGGGAGACGTACAGAAAATCTGATCTGAAAGAAGACAGGAAAAGAGCAAGAAAAGGATTTCACAAAGCAAAGTAAATAGAAAGTACAAAAAAGAAATTGTGAAAATAAATCCAAATATCTTAGAAAACACAATACATTTAAGTGGATTAGACTCACTGGTTAAAAGACAATTGTCCCGTTTGATGTTTAAAAAAAAAAAAAGGAAAAAGAAAACTTATTTCTGCTGTTTTCTGAATATATACCTACACCAGCAGGATTCAATAAGGTGGAAAGTAAGAGGGTAAAAAGAAGTATACCAGACAAGTAGTAATCAAGACCAAACTAGCTATTACAATTGCTGCAGAGTAAAAGTCTTTAAGGCAAAAAAAGAGATCATTATATAATGATAAAAGGAACAATTTATCAGAAGATACAAAAAACACAAATTTGTATTTATCTATTACAGACTCTCAAAATATATAAAAGCAAAATCAACTGAATTACAAGGAGGAGTTGACAAATCTTTGTAGGATATTTTATTTTAAAATTTTTCCCTATAAGATATTTTAAAATACACCTTTCTGGTAATTGATAAAGTAACATAAAAATTGGCAGTGATCGAGGTGCCTGGGTGGCTCAGTTCGTTAGCGTTCAACTCAACTCTTGGTTTTGGCTCAGGTCAGGATCTCAGGATCATGAGATCAAGCCCTGCCTCAGGCTCTGCACTCAGCAGGGAGACTGCTTGATATTCTCTCTCTCCCTCTGCTCCCCCCACTCTTTCAGGTGCTGTCTTTCTCTAAAATAAATAAATAAATCTGTAAAAAATTGGCTTTAATTAATAATATCTGAATAACATAATGAACAAGATTGGGCTAAGAAATGGAGAATCTTGCACCCAACAACTGAAGAATGTACATTTTTTCAAACACACAAGAAATGTTTGCAAAAATTAATGTTCTAAGTCACAAAGCATGAAGAATGTATATTTTTTCAAACACACAAGAGATGTTTGCAAAAATTAAGAAGATTCTAAGTCACAAAGTAAGTCTCAACAAAGGGCCAAAGGATAAATATCACGTAACCCAACCTTTCTGACCAAAAGCAAAAAAGTTTTTAATGACCAACAAAAAGGTAACTAAAGCAGCAACAGCGTGTGTTCAGCATTTAAAACATTTGTACGCGATCCATAGGTCAAGGAAAAATTGTTAATAGAGATGAACAAATACTTAGAACAAAATTTGAAATCCTACCTAATAAAACTTGAGGGATATGGTTAAGAAGGACTGAAAGCAGCGGGCACCTTTGCCCCTCAGAGGATATTTGCACCATCTGGAAACATTTGTTGTCACACCTGTGGGCAGATACTACCAGCATCAAGTGGGTAGGGGCCAGAAATGCTGCTATCCTACAATTCAAAGACCAGCCACCCGCAATAAAGAATTATCTGGCTTCAGATGTCAATGGGGCCGATGTTGAAATACCCTGATTTGGAGGGGAAGTTATGGTTCTAAGGGTTATACAGGAAAAGAAGAATGGTAACTATGTTGGCAAACTGAAGATAGTTAAGAAACCAGAGCCAGATGACAGGAAAGTTAGTGGGTTATTGTAATAATTAAGGTGGACAATAGTGGGGAGTTAATCTAAGGCAGTGGCAACAAGAAGGGAGAAAAAAATAAAGAATTTCAGGGTGAATTAACAGGATCTGGAGACAGGCGGGACCCCTCCAGGTAGAAACGAACTGCAAAACTTCACAAATTTCTTAGTCAGCCGTGGTGGTCTCCTGGGGCTGATGTCGACAGGGCATCCACAAGCATCTAGCTCAGGGAACAAGGTCAAAGATCCACGGCTGAGTGCTGTGGGTCTCCAACAGAGCAGTGAGGTTGAGGCCCTGTCCTAGGAGGTGAGAAGCTGGTGGACACAGGCTCCCAGAGAAGGAGACAGCGGAAGAGGACACGCTTTCTGAATGATCAGATACAAGAGCACCCGAGGCAGGGGTGTGAGTGGTGGAATTCACTAGTCCCCGAAGCCTCATCTTGTTCACGTGAACATGATGCAAGCCCTGAAGAAGTTTCCAATTCTACCGTGGTAGAGAAAAAGAAAGAGACCTAACCACACGTACCACAGCTCAGAGTTTCAAAGGCCACATTTAAGGTATGCTTCAAACAGCCATCGTGCAGCAAGAGAATGTCCCAGACTCAAGTCAGTGTAAACAGACTTATATTTACTAGCAGGAGGCCTAAAATAGAAACCTGTATGCAGCAAGCTCTTCCTCATGAATGGTGTCCCTTCAATATCTAAGTGGATACTCATAGAGGAGCTGGTGTCAACTGTCAATGTCAAAAACAGTGGCTGGTGGGCCATTCTTCTTTCACATTTCATGGAGAAATTCAAATGGCACCAGGCATAGTCTGACAACAGCATTGGTGGAAATGCTCAGATAGCTCTGTCTTTGAATCTAGCCCATCTCCATGGGTTGATCTTCAGTATCTGAAAAACCTCAAACAGGTGGCTGAGGGAAATTCGGGGCTCACCGTTCAAAAGAATGTATAAGGTAGTCACGAAATTAACTTCTCTGAGAAACATCCTATGATGTCTCTGACCTCATGAGGTTTTAGGGTTTGTTTTTGTTTTTTTTTTCCATCTAGATAAAAGACAATTTATTAGTCAAAGTGGCTGGTAATTTTTGTTTATTCGTTTCCCATCAGACTGTCTCTGAAGTACAGGTAGATCTTTAGTCGGTTTGTAGTGTGTGGGAGAGAGACACAGAGACACAAGGTGGCAGACACAAAGAAAGAGAAAGAGACAAAGGACTTGTCTGTTCGTGTTGCTTCTTTGTTCAGTTGCCTGTCCCGTTGAACCACTTGCCTTTGTGAAAAGTAAAATGAATAGGATTTCCTTTGAGTACATTGTGGTGTTGGTAAGGAGAAGGGAGTGCAGAGAGAAAGACCAAGACATGTGGAGTGAGAGAGGCTGAGGAAGAGGGGTGGATGGCAAGAAGCTGAGTGTGTGTGGCTATTTTTTTTCTGCTCTTAGCCAGCAGTTACTTGGCTGTGGGTCTTTCTGTGGATAAGACTTGTCCATATTGCTGAGGATGGACCCCCTGCTTTCTTGGGGCTGTTCCTATTTGTGGTCTTGGGGTCCTTACGAGGAACTGAAGAAAAAGGTGCATCAGCTTCAGCCCCCATCAGAGTGGAACTGGGGGTTAGGCAGGAGTAGAGGCAGGGGGGACCCAGGACATCTTGTGTAATGTCACTGGCCACCTGGCACTGAGCTGTCCTCTTCCTCTAGTAAGGATCAGGAAGGAACATCGCAGAACTTGTACAGACTGGTTGATGTTTTTGTGGGCTGAAGTGATTGCTGGATTTCAACTTCAAGATTTTAGCCTATTTGAAAGTTTCTTTGCCCTCAAAAGTGAATTTATTCAGCACATTTCCAGGAAAAACAAGGATGTTACAATGAAATTTTTTCTGTTATCCTGTGAAAGTATCCTAATACTAATACCTCTCTGCACATCATGGTACCTTATGTTTAAGCTATTTTCACAGCTGCAATCTCATTTGGTTCCACAAGGAAGTAAGAGATACAACAGCTATCTTTTTTTTTAGTTTCAGGTATAGTGCTCAATAATTTATCAGTTGTGTATAACACCCATGATGTGTATACATCACATGTCCTCCTTACTGCCCATCACCCAATTACCTCATCCCCCCATTCACTTCCCCTCCAGCAACCCTCAGTGTGTTTCCTATAGTTAAGAGTCTCTCATGTTTCTTCTCCCCCTCTGATGACTTCCCATTCAGTTTTCCCTCCCTTCCCCTATGTTCCTCTGTATTGTTTCTTATATTCCACACATGAGTGAAACCATATGATAAAATGTGAGACAGGAATCCATCAAAATCCTAGAGGTGAACACAGGCAGCAAGCTCTTCAACTTCAGTCACAGCAACTTCTTGTTAGACATGTCTCCAAAGGCATGGGAAACAAAACCAACAATGAACTATCGGGACTTCACCAAAATAAATCCAAAATCTTTTAATCCTAAGACATTAACATGCTTGCTCCTTTCTGATAATAAGAATCATATGATTGGTCATCTCTTATTTTTTGCTTTGGTTACCAGGAAGCTCAGAACCAATTGATAGCCTAAATAGAACTGACTTTTTCTATTTTTTATTTTTGATTATGGTTTGGATTTTTTTTGCTTATATTCTTATTTTCCCTGCATCTGATTTTTTTTTCATTTCTGATTTATTTTGCCATATTAGTCTCCTTTGGATTTTGGCTAGACATTCATTGCATTCATGCAACAAACACTATCTCTTACACTATTCCTCTTCCCTGTTTTATTTGTCTCTATAACATTTAAAATCTTCTAAATGCCACATATATTACTTCTTTATCAGTTATTATATATCTCCCCTGACTTCCTAACACTGTCAATAGAAATCAAGCACCAAGTAGGTAGGGATTTTGTCTCTTCTGTATTGTATTTCCAGAGTCTAGAGCAGTGCCTGACACATTGAAGGCCCTCAACGAATACCTGCTGAGTCAAAGAATCATTCTCTACATGCCAAATTCTGTGCTAGGAGATGGGAATCAGAGTAGGCTCCTTGGTATGGGACCTGTGCAGGCTCACAGGGCCCTACACTTAGACAGGCTCCACACTTGGTTTAATGCTCTGCTGTCACCATCTTGAAATTCTTAATGTTTGGAACAGGGAGCCCCACATTTTCACTTTATACTGGACTCTGGATTCTACAATCAGTCATGTTGGGAATATACCAGTGTAATTACCTGCATAGGTCTTGAACTACTGATGGAGGAAATACACACCAAAATATTTATTTTAACCAAGAACATATATATGTATAGTTACACACACATATGTACACAACTGCATGAGTCTTTTGACATAGGCTAATGCCTTTTCCCTGTCATCTTTCTTATATAGAACACACCCTTAATGCATCATCTGTGATTTCCTGTTTTCACTTCTTTAAAGTGAAGGTGGAAGTTAAAGACTGAGTTGAAAAGAAATCTGACTGCAGAATTCTTCTGTAGTTTTGTAACCCTTTCTCTAACATTTTAGAATTGTTTCACTCACTCCTAAGCAAGTTTTGGTATCTTACATTTATCAACTCTTTCTAAACTATTCAACTTAGTTTTCATATAAATGAATATATTTTTGTTTTCACATTTCATTGGCTTATATAATATTAAACTCAATTATATAAGTTACAATTAACATGTACAACTAGAATGAATTGATTCAGAAAAAGAAACAAAAGACTCTTGATAAGCAAAAACTAAACAAGAGAGAAGTAGAAATATCCAACTATATTAAAGTTGAATGCTTCCAGCATTCAAAGCACTGTGGGAATCAATCAGTATGCTTCACAGAGAGGTGGAAAGAGTTGGTGAATCTGGAATTCAGTTAAATAGAGTTTGTTTAAGAGTTTCTGCTGTTATTAATTCTATGACAGCATATAACAGGGAGATTCAGGTAGGTCAAAGAGATCACAGAAGGTTTCCCTGAGGCTGTTATGACTGGGAAGAACTCCTAAAAAAGTTAAAATAAAGTATACAAGTTGCTAAGATGAAGGAAGAGGAGTATTTCAGGCTGTAGGAGCAGGATGTCTAAAGGCCCTGCAAAGAGTAGGGACAAGGCATATTTGGAGACCTGAAAGAAGTGTAGCTGGAACCTACAGAAGGAGGAGAATAATGAGCATGATGAGCTGGAGAATTCAGGAGGAAAAGATCAGGCGGACTTTGTGGACCATGTCAAGGATTATGGGTTCTACAGTGGGAGAAAGGGAAGCTACTAAAGATTTTAAGTAGGGAGCATGACATTATCACATTCAAGTTTCACAAATATCTCTCTGGTTGCACTGTAGAGAACAGAATGGAGGGGAACCAAAGTGGATCTGGAAGATCAGCAGGAGTCCAGGTAAGAGAGGCTTTAGTCAATTTGGGTTGTGATGCTGGAAATAAAGAGGAGACCGAAAACTTAGTGATATATCACATATGAAGGGGGAGTGATGACACCTAATTTCCAAGTTGTTAAACTAGGCGGATAATGTTTCCATTCATTGAAATAGGAAATATTGGAAAATAAGTATGTTTTAGGAGAAAATATCCTGAGTTAGATTTTGAAAATTTCAAGTTCAAGTTGCTTTTGAACATGTAAGTGAAAGAGTCAGTTGGATTTAAATATATAAATCAGGTTTATATATATGTATATTATAAAATATAAATTATATATTATATATAAATTATATATAAATATTATAATTCAAATATATTATATATTTATAATATATTTAATAAATCAATAATTATTTGATTAAATAATTAATAATATTAATTAAATCATAATAAAATTATAATCATATAAAATTATAATAAATAATTAATAATATTAATTAAATAATTAAATAATTAAATAAATAATATATTTATTAAATATATAAATTTAAATATATTATATATTTATATATTATAAATTATAAATTATATATATAAATTATATATTATATATAAATTACATATTATATATAAATTACATATTATATGTAAATTATAAATTATATATTATAAATTATATAAATTTATAAATATATAAATTTATATAAATATATAAACCTGGTTTATATATTTAAATCCAACTGACTCTTTCACTTGTACTCAACAATGAAAAGCTGGAAGTTTTCCTCTAGGATCAGGAGGAGCAAGACAAGGATGGCCACTCTTGTCACTTTTATTCATTATTGTATTGGGAGTCTTAGAACGATTTGGCAAGAATAAGAAACAACAGGCATCCAGTTCAGAAAGGAAAAAGTAAAATTGTCACTATTTGCAGAAGACATGTTATTATATATAGAAAACCCTAATGGCTCCACCAAAAAAGCTGTCAGAACTAATAAACAAATTTACTAAATTGTAAGATACAAAATCTATGCCCCAAAATTTGTTGTGTTTTTATACACTGATAACAATTGGAAATAGAAATTAAGAAAATCCCATCCTATTACAATTCCATCAAAAATACTATAATACCTAGGGATAAATTTAATAAGGAGATGAAAGATCTGTATACTAAAAATTACAAAACATTGATAAAAGAAATTAAAGAAGACACAAATAAACTGTGCTTATGGTTTGAAAGAATTAATATTGTTAAAATGTTTATATTACTCAAAGTAATCTACAGATTCAATGCAATCCTTATCAAAATTTCAATGACATTTTTCACAGAAATACAACAGATAATCCTCAAATTTGTTTGGAACCACAGAAGACCTTGAATAGGCAAAGAAATCTTCAGAAAGAAGAACAAAGCTGGAGGCCTCACACTTCCTGATTTCAAATGTTATTACAAAAGTTATAGTAATCAAAACAGTATGATATTAGCATAAAAACAGAGACATAGATCAGTGGAACAAAATAATGAGCCCAGAAACAAACATATGCTCTATTAATTCATGACAAAGGAATCAAGAATATACATTGGGGGAATGACAATCTTGTCAACAAATGGTGTTGGGAAAATTGGTCAGTACATGCAAAAGAATGAAACTGGCCCATTATCTTAAAGCACATACAAAAACTAACTCAAAATGGACTAAAACCTTGGATGTAAAACCTGAAACCATGAAACTCCTAGAAGGAGACATAGTCAGGAAGCTCCTTGACATCTGTCTTGGATTTGACACCAAAAGCAAAGGCAACAAAAATAAAATAACTGGGACTACATCAAACTAAAGTGCCCTGCACAACAAAGGAAATCATCACTGAAATGACAGGGCAATCCTAAATGGGAGAAACTATTTACAAACTATATATTTGATAAGGGATTAATAGTCAAAGTATAGAAAGAACTCATATAACTCAGAAGTCAAAAAAATTAGTCTGATTAAAAATTGGGCAGAATATCTGAATAGACATTTTCCCAAAGAAAACATGCAGATGGCCAACAAGTACATGAAAAGTTTCCCAAAATCACTAACCAGGGAAATTCAAATCAAAAGCACAATGAGATACTGCCTCACATCTGTTTGAATAGCTATTATCAACAAGATAAGAAATAGCATGTATTGGTGGGAGGTAGAGACAAGGGAATCCTTGTGCACTGCTGGTGGGAATGTAAATTGGTATAGCTACCATGGAAAATAGTATACAGTTTTCTCAAAAAATTAAAAATAGGGGGCGCCTGGGTGGTGCAGTTGGTTGAGCCTCCAACTCTTGCTCAGCATGGAGTCTGCTTGGGACTCTCTCCCTCTGCCCGTCCCCCCTTCACGTGTGCATGCTCTCCCTCTCCCTCTCTCTCTCTCTGTATCATATGATCCAGCACTCCCACTTCTGGGTATATGTCCAAAGGACATGAAGACACTAACTTGAAAAGATGTATGCAACCCCCCAGTGTTCATTGCAACATAATGTACAAGAGCCAAGACATGGAAACAACCACCAGTGTCCACTGATGGATGAATAAATAAAGAAAATGTGATATATATATATACATACATGTGTGTGTACACATGTATATATGTGTATGTGTACATACATGTACATGTATATACACACATATGTATATGTGTATGGACACGTGTGTGTGTTATTCGGAGATAAAAAAGAAAGAAACCTTACCATTTGTGACAATATGGATGGTCCTGGGGCATCATGCTGAGTGAAAGAAGTCAATCACAGAAAGACAACTACCAAGTGATCTTACTTATATGTGGAATCTAAAAAAAAACAAAACAAAAAACCAAAACACCACCACCACCAACAAACAAACTCATAGATACAGAGAACCGATTGCTGGTTGGCAGAGGTGGGGGATAGGATTTGGGTAAAATGGGTGAAGGGGGTCAAAAGGTACAAGTTTCCAGTTGCAAAATACAGAAGTCCTGGGGATGTCATGTACAGCATGGTGACTAGAGTTAGTAACACTCTACTGTAAATTTTGAAAGTTGCTAAGAGAACAAATCTTAAAAGTTTGTTTTACAAGGGAAAAAATTGTAACTATATGTGGTGATGGATGTTAACTAGACTTGTTGTGGAGATTATTTCACGATATATAACAAATAATGAATGGTGTTGTACACCTGAAACTAATATAATGAAATAAATAAGGACTGCAATTATCCATTGGAAGCAGTAACATGGATGTCACTGATAACTTTGGTAAAAGCTGCTTCCTGGAATGATGACATACAAGGCAAATTGAAGCGGGTTAGTTAGGGAAGGGGGACACAAGGAGATGGAGCATATATAAATCCTTATCCCTCCCAGAAGGATTTTCTGTATGACTTTCAGCAAATCATGTAATTTCTCTGAACCTGTTTTTTCAACAATAAGATAGGGATTTGTGTGTGTGTGTG
>ML109376.1:29940-48772 GCA_003697995.1 Taxidea taxus jeffersonii | reverse complement strand
TATGATATGAGAAAAGAGCAGTGATTTAACAGTGGTGTTCACAATAGTGATGTTATTTAAGGACATACAGAGAATATGGTGAATAGTTTCTATCTTTCTCAAGTTCAGAATAAATAAGGTGGATAAACAAGGATTTCACTGAAGCACATTCAACAAATGCCTGTCGCTTGCCAGCTACTCTGCTAGGTGTGAAGGGATATAAGATCAGTTTCAAAGGAATAAGCACTTTCTCTGATGAAATATTCAGTTTCTATAGAATAGAGCAACTTCAAAATGATTACTTAAAATAGAGTTGATTAGTGCCAGAAAGAAAAAAAAGAACTTCAGTTAGAAGTGTAGAAGGAATGAAGGAAATAGAAAATTGTCATTAGAACAGGATAGCAATAATTACTGCAGGCAAAAATCCATCAGCAGAGGCTAAAATTAGTGGGTGAAGGTTTAAGGAAAAAGAGCATATTTCCAAATAAGGTTTAGGAGCATAAATATTCAAGTATCTATTAGTTACCAGGGAAATATAGTAATTTTACAGTGAAGTAACTTGGTAGATAACATCTTAGCCAAATAAACAAAGTTAACATCACCAGTAATAAGACATGGACAAATGTACCTTTTGAAATGATCTGGTGATACTGACCTCTGTAATATTATTCCCCCAAATCCATTACCTCCATCTAATAATGAGAAGACATCAAAGAAATCTAACTTGAGGGATATCCTACTAAAGAGTTTTCTTAAAAGTTTCAAGATCTTGAAAGGAAATACTGATCAACTATCACAGATTAGAGAAGACAAAAGAGACCCAGTAACTAAATGCAGTATGGTATCCCAGATAGGATCCTGGAAGAGAAAAAAAGGTTATTAGTGGAAAACCTGATGGAATCTGAATAAAGCCTAAGTATAGCTAGTAGTATCGCATCGATGTTAATTTCTAAGTTTTGATAATCATACGATAGTTAGTATGATGCTAACATAACTCGATGAAGCTCTCTGTAGTATTTTCACAGCTCCTCTATAAATCTAAAATAATCTCAAAATAAAGAGTTAAAAAATAGAACCCAGTCTTTTGAAATTCTGAGATTTCTTACATCTGATTCCAAAACAAAGCAAGGACAGAAACTAGAGATCTACAAAAATAGCTCTAACCTGGCAAATTTTGTAGTTTTTCTGGACACCTTCCCATTTTTCAGACATGCATTTTTCATATCACTCCCTTCACTTAAAAACGCCATGTTGTTCCGAGTCAATTAATGTATATATAAAATGTATATAGAATGTGTATATGAAAGCTGGACAAGGAGACTTTTTGTACTATAGAGTTGTCATTAACAGATACTCCATTCAGAGTATATTTCACAATGACAAGGTAACTTTCTACCTTCATTTGACATATTAGTTACACTACTGAAATCTTTGAAATCTTCAGGTAATAAATGGCCATTCCCATTTGGAAGATAAATTCCACAGAATCTGAATTTGGAATAGATATAAATGACATGAAAATAGAAACAAAGCTAAACACTTATAAAACAGAGTGTATATCTATATATATACACATAATATACCTATACATAATATACATATGCATATATATATATAAATTTTCTTTCTAATAAATTGTCTAGAATTTCCTTTGACAAACGTTTTAAGTTCTACCTCTCTACACTTAAAAGAGATCTCTTTGGGCCAGCTTTGTAGGGAGGGCAATTTTTGTGCCTGCAATTATCAGACAACATACAATCTTGTGCATAAATCATTGCTGCTGCAATTAGCTCATTTACCACTTCTGCCCTGGAGACAGAGGAAGCCGCCCCTCCCTAAACAGCTGGGATGGAATTGCCAGAAGGGCGGTCTGTCCCTTTTGATAAACAGTCCTGGCCACCCACCCCTGCCAGGTGTGTCTTCTTTCACAAGGATTAGGGGAGGGGCAGGGGTTGCTACCTTTTAAAATAAAAGATCCACTAAATTAGGAGAATTGATTATGTTGGATCTAAAGAAGTGTAAGATAATTGTCCTGAGGTACTTGCAAACAGTCTGGGGTTTATTTTACCCTCTGATAAGCTCTTTAAACTCCAGTTGGCTAAACCAAGTAAAATAAGAAAAAGGGAACCGTCCTCACAACTTCAAAACAACTTTTCTTTTGTGAGAACAAGAAAGGCACCTAATTATAGCAAAGGAATGATAAATCTGTCCAGTCCATTTGTTGCTTCTGTTCCTGTTGTTTATCTGGTTGCCCCAATTATACTTTCTGTTTTTATTTTTGTTTACCAAATCTCATTAGTATTTCTATCTCATTAGTATTTTTTCCCCACAGAATTTTTTATTCCTCTCTCTGAGGCTTAATTGTATTATGGCAGTCTGAAGAGTCATTTGCTTTTTTCTTCGGTTATAAAACGTCTTCTCTCCATAGCACTCTGACTTTTTAAAGGGAATCACATAGGAAAACATTAGGGAATACAACATACAAGACTTGAGCTGGTAAATTAAAATATAACATATCACATAACATTTGTGCTTAAAATGTTAATGGAGGGGCGCCTGGGTAGCTCAGTGGGTTAAAGCCTCTGCCTTCAGCTCAGGTCATGATCCCAGGATCCTGCTTCCTCCTCTCTCTCTCTGCCTGCCTCTCTGCCTACTTGTGATCTCTCTGTCCGTCAATTAAATAAATAAAATCTTAAAAAAATAAAAATAAAAAAATGTTAATGGAAACTAATTGTTCACTTGTTATGACCTATGTCCTTTTGAAATATATAGTTTCTGAGTCATTAATCTGAAGCAATATTTCTTGGAAATTCATTCAAGTTTCTGCTCTATCTGAACTTTATGGACCTCTCATTTTATTTGATGTGCATGTAAAATGTAGGTGACAGACCCAGCAAGCCAAATTTCGTATGGATGCAACCCCACAGGCCAGATTCCTGGTACAAAGGAGGTTGACTAAAAGAAGTCTACTCCATTATAGTGTTATTCTCTACAGTACTGAGTTAATGTGCAGTGGTATCATTGTGTTAATTTATTTAGCTAATTTATTTAACTAAATATAGCCTATTTAGAAAAATACCATTTACAGAATTTCAAACATATTAAAAGTCCCAGTATATTTGTTGATAAGATCCATAATTTATTTTGTCCATGATGACATAAAAGAAACATATAATAGTGGTTTTAAAATTTGAGGTCCTACAGTATGAATTTCATTGTCTTTCTAGATGCAGTTTATTATTCCAGTAGGCATCTGGGTTCAATGCTTGTATGAGAAACTTTCTTTTAAATTTTACATAATAATGCAATGGTGAGTGAAATTAATTTACAATATTTCTTGCTTTCTTTATGTAATCAAATATTATATATGGATTAATTATGGCATCTGGGGATATAGTCTTATATGAGACATGGAGTTTTGTGCTCTAAAATTTTCACTTTCCACAAAAAGTGGTAAAATAGACTTCTGCAGGACAAATTTCTGATATTTTGCTTTTAAAAATCTTTTCTTGTAAGATCGTGTTAACATTATGAAAGTTTTTTTCCAAAATTGGAGTCATTTAAGAAACAACTTATATAAAAGTATAATAAGATCTAGAATTAGATTGTACGAAGTGCTTTAGTGAAATATATCCACAGCTCTTTGATCTTGGATATTTAATATTACCAAGTTAGAAGATTAAAAAAAGATCCTAATGATATGAATTTGAGAAGTCATTAATGGGAAAAAGTTTTAAATATTTGTCCTTTTGAATGCAAATATATTTCTAATATTTGCCAATTTGTCAGAGGTTCAGAAACAGCAAAATGTTAGTTTCTACCATTCTTCTACATCTGTTCTAAAGCTTTTATGTAATCCTTGTGTTCGTGATTCAAAATTCCTCAATGAACTATCCAGATATCTCCTATAGTTTTAAGATTGCCTAAAAGATAAATGATTCTGAAAATAATTCATTAAAAATTGTAATTCATAATCCTAACACCTTGTAAAAGGTACGTAACTTGCACTCACACCCCAAGGGTCACTATGTTATAATTTTGTTTTCCTTAAGCTTATAAGAACTCAGATAAAAATAACTGGGTTTAAGTGTGGTTTCCTCTGTTTTTTTGGCTCAGAGGGGGGAATTTCTAGATTAGTTTTTTTTTTTCTTCCCCTGGGAAATATACAATTCTCTATGTTATGGCCATTAATGTTCAGTAATAAGTTAGTCCTCAAATACCAATAAGATGATGTGGGCTTGATGGAAGTTAAATGTCCCTAAATCCTATGAATTGATCTGCAGGAGCTGTTTTCCGCATGAGTGGTAGCTTCACCCAGGCAGACATCCGCAGAGCTGCGGAGGTCAGGGTGATGGAGGAGGAGTGGGCTTGGCGGCACATATGCACTCTATTCCTGACAGTGTCTTGCTTCGGCAAAGGGAAGTGAAGCGCGTATACCATGCTCAGTGGCATTTCCAAATGCAGCTCAGCTGGGGGCCCAGGCTTATTGCATCAATGGTACATACCGGGCAAAAAAGGAAATACATAATTTTGTCAAAGTAGTAGATCACAATCTACCAATCCTTCCCTCCCCCTTCAAAATCATCACCCCCACACACTAATAGCTTTAATAGATACAGACTTTATGCATATTTCAGTCACAGCAGTATTTCTAATGCATATGTGAAAGGGCCCTTAATTTATGTCTACCAACTGTGTAGTGCCCTTCTTTTGGGTAATGTCATCATCCTAATGGTGTTTCTATTATACTCAAAGGTAGCAAATGAGGCTTATTGCAAGAAGGTAATTGATTTTCACTGAGTGAAAATGTAAATAGCCATAAGAAATCCTATGAAAGATAAGCAGTTCAAAATTGCCAGAAAAAAAATGATTTGTATACATGACTTATTGGTCCAAGTATATAAAATGTTTCTTTTTTCAAGTTGATACCACAATAACTGTATTTCAGATCATTTTATTTTAAATTGAAATAAGAATGGAAGAATTTTGATGATCTTGCTTTTACCAGTTTGACTGTGTATATTATGAAAATTATCATCTTATATGGAAGGAGGCTTCTTTTTGTCAGTGTGTCCTGGTGATAGAAACCATGTGAGTAAAATTCCTCTTATGGATTGTAAAGAGAAATAATTCTTTTGATTTACTCTAGTAAGAAAAGTATGCCTTCAGTATCAGTAATGTATTCTTTAGAAGAATACAAGCCAAAATCTCATTAAAAGTCAGCATAAATGTCATAAATTCAGGAAAAAAAGCAAAGCTCAAAATGTTGCTTTATTATTACAAAGAAAGATTAGGTAGAATCACAGGGGCTTAAGAATTTGATTTGATGTGAATACAGTTATGACTGATATTTTCTCAGCAAGTAAATAGAATTCTTAAAATTTTTATTAGCAAAAGAAAAAGTGGGGCAAAATAGACTATCCGAGACAATGAATCTGTTTGTTAAATAATGCCATTATTGCTAAAATAATGCCATTTTAAAACATACAGTAAAGAGCTCATTAAACTATTTTTGTTCCTTCCACAAGCTACAGACCTTTGCACATTGCTGTTATAACCAATTCTACTTACATCACTGCTACAGTTTTCTGATTTTAAAAGACACCTTTTCTCTGAAGAGTCACTTCAATCAGAAAAGCAACATTTTAATCACAAAAGTTTCCCTTTTCTACTTTAGTATGTGGTTATGGTAATTAAACAATAGACCATACATTTTTCCCATTCCCCTACCCTATTTTACTTATTATCTGAAAAAGACTTTTATTTCAGAAATTATAAAATGTTTAATGAGAATGTTTTTGTGTTCCTGCCTTAGAAGGTCACTTGGATTAACAAGAAGATATCATTTGTGTTGACCTTCGAGTTGGCAGATAGAGAGATTTGATCAATTTTATTTCTGCAGCCAAATAGGGAATAGGACAGGGAAAGCATTTAAATTCCTTCCCACTGAGGGAGGTTTAGAGAAGCGATTCTTTCCTTTCATTTTCAGCATCGGGAAATGCAAAATCTTTAACATCTGTTTTATTCTTCATAATGTGTGTGGCTAGAAGCAGGCCTGACGTAGCCTTCAGCTCAAACAGCGGGTAGACCGAAAGCATGGTGACTTATTACACAGTGCCACGAACAAAATATACTCTTTAATATTAATTAGTCCCCAACCAAACCCTTTGGTTTGTTACAGTTTTAGAGTCAGACACGCAGGACTCCCTAGTGATACAGAGGTTTCATTAATCACTTCCAGAGCCATGTACAAAAATTCCATTTAGTAGAAAACATGAGCTCTAAGCAAGAAATTCAACTTTGTGGGGGAAAACAAGACTGTGTATGTTTATTTCATTAAGAAGAAAATGTCAAATAGGTTTATCATGGTGTGACTTTGCAGTTTCCACATTCCAAATTTGCCATTTCATTAAAATACCCAGGCCTTTTATTTTGTTCCCTCTGAACTTAAGTACCTCAGATTTATTATGCTGTGTGTAAATAATAGGAATGCTTTAAAGGCTACTAAACAATTAGTACATTCAGATATGAAATTGCAGTTAAGATGGTGGTCAAGGCATCAGTCACTCTATTTACTGTATTTGATAGGGAGTATATAGCAAGAAGAGTTCTACGTGGTACTGACAAATATGGATCTGAATATTTTGAGAGGATGTTTGTCTTTCTAATGACCTTAAAACTTTTTAGAACTTAGGACATAGGTAAATTGAAACAATAAAAAAGTGTTTGGATGACACAAAACAGATTCTCTGTCATTAAAACAATCTAGTAGTTTTATGCATTTGTATTTTAAAATGCTTATTTTATTTTATTTTGAAAAGCTGTTAAGCACTAAAAATTATTCCAACAATTTTTATTTGTGCTGGAAAAGATAGTTTTATTATATGCCATTTTACAGTGTCCAAATTCTAAGACAATCTCTATTTTATAGAAATATCATTTTTATTAGTTTTTGTACTAATTCCCTGCTTTGGATTATAAGAGAATAAACAATGGTGTCTTCCAGATATGCTGTTCCACATCTCAGGTGTAATCATGGGTGCAATTTTCTTTAAGACTGAGATGAGAATACTGTTGGCAGTATGTAACTGTAGTTCAGTCCTGAATCCTGGAAACTTTAATTCAGGTGCATTGTGGGCACATAAAATTTGAGTTCAAATGCTTTTAAGAAGTCATGCCATTTTGTCGTTTGACACTAATTTTCAACCCAGCATGCTTTAGCAATGACTGAAATTAGTTCCAACTGAATTACAGCTAAGCTATTTTCTACCATCTAGAAGAAATTTTTTATGCCAACTGAGTCAAGAGAGGTTTTTGAAATTTCATTTAGTATGTATTATGGTATGGATCTCATCAGTATAGATAATCAAGTGTCCTGATTGTATACGCCGTTGAGATGTCACAGAATTGCTTTTTTTGCTAATATTGTTCAACCCTAAATTTATTCTTATTGGTCAGAAGACACATTACTTCCAATTCTCTGCTTTCTTTCCAAGTCATCAACAAGTGTTATTTCTGTGAAGTCTATGAGACAGATACTGACCTATCGGAAACTGGACTAAAACCAGCAACTGATTTTCCTCGTGACAATGGTTGCCATCAAATATATCTTCTACCACTCCAGTTTGAAAAAGTGTTCTGTAGGGGTGTGTATCTTAATTCAACCTCTGTGTCCTGAACACATAGTGGAGACTCAAATTTTATGAGTTGGAGGCAGAGTATTTAGGCAACATGACTATCATGGAGAGATACCATTTGACCATAAGGAAAAGTAGTTTCTAGGCCTTAAATAAATTGAAGCTGAACAAATGAAAAGGAATGTCTATGGACATATTTGAGTATTTTGAATTTTCAAGTCATTTCTTTTAGTCTCAAAACCAAAAGGGATCCATGGTAGATAAAGATTTGATTTGACCTCCACATTTCACAAAGGGTACAAATGATGTTGGTTTAGTTAGTATTGATGTAAATAACTAATGGCAGCGTGTTGGAAAATATAGAACATATATAAACAAATTTAAGGTTTTAAATTCAAAATATAAAGATCAAAACAATAGTGAAATATATAGTACTGCATTGTTGTGGAAAATATTCAAGGGCAGCTTCATAAGGTTGCTGTGCTTCAAGGATTAAACATAACAACAAATTATATCAAATGAATTAAGAAAGTTCTTCAAAATGGCTTTTACTTGAATAAGCTTTTTCCCATCAAAAAGGCGAGAGTTGGGATGCCTGGGTGGCTCAGTTGGTTAAGACACTGCGTTTGGCTCAGGTCATGATCCTGGAGTTCCGGGATCGAGTCCCACATAAGGCTCCCGGCTCTGCCAGGAGTTTGCTTCTCCCTCTGACCTTCTCCCCTCTCATGCCCTCTCTATCTCTTTAATAAATAAATAAAATCTTTTATAAAAAAAAAGGTGAGAGTCTCCTAATTTGGTGAAAAGTTCAACATTTATATACAAAGATAGTCTTCCTTTAACATTTAAAACCTTCCATTGTGATAATTCATATGCTTTAAAACTATACTGATAAAGTGGTTAAAGTACATAAATAAGTAATAAAAAGCACATCAAAGTAGTTATGATGAGACAGCCAGATGGCGGAGAATTGCAGTACTTGCTGTAATTTTATCAAAATTACTATTGTCATGGCATGTTAGTTTTCATAAGAATTTGTACAGTCACTGATCTCATACAGACAAATTAATTTCAGGTTCTCTCATGTGTAGTCACATAACAGCTATACTTGAGCACGCACAAAAGAAAATTAAATAATCATAGTCACATAAACTTGAAAAGCAGCACAATATCTTAAGTTTACTATTCCATAACGTCTTGGGATCAGTGATCATTTCTGTTAAGTTAGACTCAAATTGATCTACGGTGGTACAGCCATTATGTAGTTCCTGCTATGTTTAGTCTTCATTATATAAAGGTACTGTGTCATGTATTCTATTAGTGAAGAATTGTTATTAAGGCAGTAATGTAAATCCTACATTTATGGCCTTTCTTCAAGTTTCATTCTTTTATCTCTTTTATGTCTAAAGGGATAACAGCTTTTTATGCTTTCCTTTAAAGATAAATACAGATATAAATCCTGAACAATTAACGAGTTTAAATGATATTTGAATTAAGAATGTTCATTACAGGTTTCAAATGTTCTCACTCATTTCTTTGTCACAAAATTGTGAAAAGAAAACACGAGACTGTGCATTATACATACTTCTGCTGTTCATATCCAACCAGCAAGTTTCAATTCTCAAGGCTCCTTCCTAAAGTCATTTACTTTTATTGTCTCATTTCATAGCTCAATTCTTTCTACTGTGCCATATCCCACTGCGTATCAGATTTAGTGAATTGTCAACATACACTAGGCCTCAGTTTCCTTGTGACATGAGTGTTTATCTGCTGTATTTACTTCATAGACGTTGGAGGTGGTGCTGAGAACTTCATGTTCATTAAAGTAGGCTTCAGTTTTTATGACATTAAAATGGAAAAGACAAATATTTTCAGTAGCTATTTCAGTGACCTCAAACAAATAAACAAAATTATTAAGCAAGTATAAAATATATCACCTGGTTAGGCTTAGGGTTAGAAGAGTCCCATTAGATATTTTAATCCTTTATTCTTTTTCCACCAAAAAAATGCTATAATCAACTTGGCAATTCTTCCACTAAAGAGAATGAGTTGTTTTAATTCACTGAATTTTAGTCATCTGTTCTCAGGTACTCTGTGCTCTTAAATGTATATATATAGCTTTTATTTCATGATACTGTTTTCATATTAAAAGTAATACATGTTTTAGAAATCTCAAATGTGGAAAATCTTTTTCTTAAAATATATAAGCTATGGGAAAAGTTAATGCATTTTAGAATGTTGTGGTTTTTTCAAATTTGAGTTTGCTCTTACTCTCCTGGCTTTTTCTCAGTAGATGAGATGGAAGCTTTAACATCTTTCTTTGGGGAGAGGTTGTAAACAGGAGTGCCCATGACAGCAATGTTCCATACATGTTCTATGATAGTCTTACATGTTCCTTTTCCTTGTAAGATACTGTCATATTAATTATCAAATACCTTGCTTGAAACATACTCAGGATTATGAAACTTTGCATTTGGTGAAATGTCTCTTGAGTTATATTACTAAGTTATAACTTTAAAAATTAAGTGATACACTAGGAGTTTATAATAAAAATGTTAATGGAAATGGAGATAAAGATATTCATTGCAGCATTATTAATGCTAATAAAGATGGGGAAGCAAGGTATCTGACCACGAGAGCATTGCTAAGTGGATTACATTTCATCTGTGGACTATTATGAAACATTAAGCATTTTTCCATAGTTTTTCATTGCACAGAAACTTGATTATGCTATAACTTTAATTAATAATAATATATTGCAAAATATATATATGTCATTTAAATATGTTTTTAAAAATCTAGAAATGATTATTCTAAAGAGACAGGCTGAAAACTTTTCACTCTGTTAAGGTGGTTGTTTGTGGGTGCTAGGATTGTGCAGGTTCTTTTCTGATTCCTTATATGTGTTCTATATTTTCCTCGTATTTTATAATAAAAATGTCATTTTCTTATGATGTGGGAAAAAAGAATAAATGGAAGAAAGTAGCATAACATACAAGAATTTAAAATATCACATATAATTCCAATCCTACCATGTATCTTTATTTTTAAATATCATTGTACTACTTCCTATACTGTAATTATTTTCTTTTACATGTCTTTACTCCTGTGTGTGAGTTCAAGGACTATATCCCTTGTTCCTAGCATAGGCCCAGCACATAATAATTGCTTAGTATGTTTTTAGTGAATGGATGTATGATATTCTATAGGAGTACCTATTTTTAGATAATTGAAATTTATTTTCCTATTACTTTTGTTCTGCTTTTTCTGCTTACCCCGACTGCATAATGTTTTTGCATGACTTTGCATAAGCCTCATAATGATGATCTCAATGTTGTTATAATATTCTGTGGGATTAAAAATCATTATCCTAGAGATGGATATTTTAGTTAGTTCCTATTCTTGTTATTATGGACAGAATTGCAGTGAACTCTCACTCAGTTACCTTTATGCTTCTTTCAAACTATTTCTTAAGATAAATTTCTAGGGCATTACTATTTCTTCAGAAGGTATTGCCATCTTTATAATACTTGTTTACTTGCTATGCATTGCTCTATTGTATTGCCTATTGGTAATACAACCAGCAATGAGTGAGTATATTGATTCCTTTATTATATTCATTTTAATTGAGTATTAAGTTTAGATATTTTTATTGCATTTAGTGGATCTTTTAAAAAATCTAGGTCGCAAAATAAATTGAGGCTACTTTACTTTGCATTTATTTGATTGCAACTTCCTATGTATCAGTTTTCTAATCATTTTTTTTCTTTATATGAATAGTCTGCTTATATCCTGTGCTCATCTGGAGTTTTTGAAATTTTTAAAATTGTACTTGAAAACACTAATTGTACATTAGAGAAAAACTTATTGCATGTTATATTTGATGCAAGTAATTTTTCCAATATGTGATTGCTCTTTTAATTTTACTATATTTCAATATACAAGGGTTTAAAATTTATGTACTCTAATCCATTGATCTTTTTCATGTGGTTGTTTTACTATTGAAAATGAGCAGCATTTTCTGATACAGCACAATGATGAACATTGTCAACCTTGTATGACTATGACTCATTTGTATGTAATTCATTATTATGAAGTACATAATTCTGTGTTCCTAGATTAGGTATTTAGGCTAATTGTTTCCCTCTTTGGATTTTCTCTTTCTGTGTCTCTCTTCTTTGTTCTGCCCTGCCCTTCCTTTCTGTCTTTACTTTTCTTGCACTAAGTGTCTTCCTCATTGTTCCTTGTTCCACCATGAGCCTTTGATTGCCTATGATGGAACTGAGACAGCAGCCAATTACCATATTGTACTGCTGTTCATATCCTACTGTGATCCATTGGTTCAAATGCCTGAAAAATATCAAGGCTTTGTTTTATTTTTTTATTTTTATTTTTTAAAATTTATTTGACAGAAAGAGATCACGAGCAGGCAGAGAGGCAGGCAGAGAGAGAGAGAGAGAGGAGGAAGCAGGCTCCCCGCCCAGCAGAGAGCCCAACTCGGGACTAGATCCCAGGACCCTGAGATCATGACCCGAGCAGAAGGCAGAGGCTTAACCCACTGAGCCACCCAGGCGCCCCCAGGCCTTTGTTTTAATCAGAAATCAATTTGTGGGGGCACCTGGGTGGCTCAGTGGATTAAAGCCTCTGCCTTCGGCTCAGGTCATGATCCCAGGGTCCTGGGATCAAGCCCCGCATCGGGCTCTCTGCTCAGCAGGGAGCCTGCTTCCCTTCCTCTCTCTCTGCTTGCCTCTCTGCCTACTTGTGATCTCTCTCTGTCAAATAAATAGATAAAATCTTAAAAAAAAAATCAATTTGTGTATTATACATGCATACATACATGTGGATAGATGCATACATTTGAGGAAAAACAACACAAATCTAATGATAAACTTCTTTGTCCATATTTATAAACTAAGACAGGGACTTGCCTTGCATCTGGACAGCTGGACATAAGACTGAAGACTAGATTGCCTCCCTGCCCTGCAATTACTTCCATTCTTGGGACCAACTCTATTGTTTATTGCTCTTGATCCTTTCTTCGAGTGAAGCCTTTGCTGTGTAGTACTGCTGAGCTAATGTTAGTTTTGGATTCTCACACTCTGAGTGACTCCCCTTAGCTCATTGAAAGGTTGTGGTGATGGATGAATGATTGTTAACATCTATAAAAGTCACAGTGTCTGCCTTCTAGGGCATCATTCATCCAGTCCCTCACCTAATCTTTTTTGAGTCTGGACTCTATTATGGGTCTAGGACCAGGCCCAATAAAGTTAGGAGAAAATATATTTCCTGCTCTTGAGGTACTTATAATCTAGCTTGGGAGACAAAATGTGTGTATGTATAATATGATACATATAGTATGAATGTATAATATGTATTATGTAATATATATAATAAATAATTGGAAAAAATAAAAAGATAACAGATGAACTAGTTGTTAGATAAACAAGAGAGACTATAGGGGTGCAGATCTATATGCTATAGAATTTAACATTGGGAATAGCAGTCTAAAAACAGGGTGGCATCAGCTAGAGAAGGTTTTATGGGTTGAATTGTGTCCCAAAACGATATGTTGAAGTTCTAACCCCCCAGTACCTGTGAATGTGACTATATTTGGAAATAGGGTCTTTGTAAATGTAATCAAGTTAAAATGAGGTCATAGTTAATTAGGGTGGGCCTAATTTGTTAATTAGAACAGTAATATGGCTGGCATCTTTCTAAGGAGACGAGAAGAGACAGAGACACAGATACACAGAGAGGAACTTTATGTGATGATGGAGGCAGAGAGTGCAATGCCCTAGCTGCACAGAAGGCCTGAGATTGCCAGCAAACCACCAGAAGCCAGGAAATGGCAAGAAAGTATTCTCTTCTACAGGTCTGGGAAGGAGCATCACCCTCTTGACACTTTGAAATCAGACTTTCAGCTGCCAGAAGGGAGACGGTTGTTTACATTTCTGTTGGTTTGCCCCTTAGAAGGTAGATTCGAGGCTGTGCCCTAAATGAAAGGGATTTGGACTGACAAAAAAAGAGGGCTACCTGCTGAAGGAAACCTCATTAGCAAGGGTAAGTATGCGCTTATAGGGACTGTAAATAAAAGCTGGAGTGATGGTCTCTGAGACTAGTGCAAGACAATTCAAGCTGATAAAATAGATTCACCTAATGGAAGGCCTTTAATAACTTAGGGAAGAATTCACACATTTTATTCCCTCACATAACACATTCAACATTTACTAATTATTTTCTGTGCATTTTATCAGTAACAGGAAGCCACCTTGGCTCCCAAAGTTGTCCAAGAAGAAAGCTGTTGGGAAGTACTTTCTGTGCTTTTATTTTATCCTTGCCACCAAACTTTAAAAATTAGTTATTTTCATTTTTTAATTTTTTTCAAGATTTTTATTTATTTGAGAGAGAGAGAGAGAGAGACAGCACAAGTGGGAGGGGTGAGAGGTGGGGGAAGAGAGAAAATCTCAAGCCAACTCCGCCTGATCATGGAGCCCAATGCAGGGTTCGATCCCAGGACCCTGAGATTATGACCTGAGCTGAAACCAAGTGTCGGATACTTAACCGATGGTGCCCCCCAGGCACCCCCCCCAAATTAGTTATTTTTAAGTAGGTGGTTAACATCGTTCAAAAGTAAGTTTCAAACAGGTGTATACTAATCTTTCTCATCTACTCTCCCCTACCTTCCCTATCGGGCCAGTCTCACACTCACCAAGAAATTACCCCTATTAGTTACCTATTGATCTTTCTAGAGATTTTTTTATGCATAAACAGGAAAATATGATTATATACCTCGTTCCCTTTACACAAGTGGTAATGTTCCATGTACTGTTTATATCTTGCTTTTTTTTCACTTAACAACATATATTTGGAATTTTTCTGTAGCAGTATAAAAAATGTACTCTTTCATTTTTCTTGATGTATATGTTTCCATTTTGTGGATGTACCATAATTTCAGTTGCTTTCAGCTGAAGGACATTTAGATTGTTTCTTTTTACTTTTAAAATCAGTGCTACAATGATTAACTTTGTACTTAGTTCATTGCACATATATGCATAAATATATTGAGATATATTTCTCTAAAGTAAATGGGATAAGGCAAACATTTTTTAAAGTAGATGGGATAGGGTGTCTAAATAATTTTTATAGATATTGTCAAATTGTTCTCTAAAGAGACTGTACAATTTACACATTCTCCAACAACATATGAAAGTGCCTATTCCATACACAGCTTTGATAATACAAAATATTATAAAACTTTGCACCTTTGCCACTGGCAAGGTAAAAAACCATATTTTGATGTTATTTTAATTTGCAATCTATTGCAAATTATTTTAAGTGAATCTGATCATTTTTATATGTTCAAATTAGGTTTCCCATTCTTTGAACTGTTAATATCTCAATATCTTTGCCAGTTTTCTATTGAGATTTTAATATTTTCTTATAGATTTATAAGAGTTGCTTTTTTTTTAAACTGCCCTTTGTGATTTAGTTACAAAATTTTTTCCAGATTATGGTTTCTCTTTTGACTTTACTTGTGGAATTATCCATGCAAAAATTTACTTGAGAGTTAGAAAGTTTTTCCCTACTTTTTTACCTTAAAAAAATTATATAAGATATGGTGCCTCACTGACTCAGTTGATGGAGCATGCGACTCTTGATCTTATAGTCATGAGTTCAAGCCCCATGTTGGGCATGGAACCTACAAATAAAATTATAAAAGAATCTGAAAGATATTTTCAAGTATACATTTAAAGTGATGAAAATGGATAAAGAGAAGTGGCCAAAGATTACCTTTACATTTTTGAGTTTGGAAGTCTGGGAGATTGGGAGTCTAGAATCAATCTAATGACTAGAGGCAAACATAAATGTCTTTTCTAGTGTGTTAGTTGTTGTTGTTGTTGTTGTTGTTCTTCTTCTTCTTCTTCTTCTCCTTCTTCTTCTTCATCTTCATCTTCATCATCTTCATCTTCCGTATTCTTTAACAGTTGTTTTGAGTGTGGGTTTTGTTTTTCTGGAATTTTCTAGAGCAGCAGAGATTTGGAAGCTCTATTTGTGAGAACAAAATTATATTACCTGAGAAGTCATTATTCAGTGAAAGACAAATATTGTTTAAAAATAATGTTCCAAAGGATCTATGAAGTTGTCTGGCTTTGAAGGTTGAGAGAATGAGAATCAAGTGTTTTATTCTTTGATGTTACAGATGAAGATTTCATTTCTTTTATTTTCATCATTGATATATTCAAATGTTACTACTTACTGAGTGTTATCATTTACCCAATGTTACCAGAGCTGTGGCTTCAGCAATGAAAAACAGCAGCAAATTTCACATTCTCCTATAATTTTCTTGGTATTTTGGAGAGTAAAAAATTAACATGTTCACAGGTTGTGATATGTCCTATGAAAGAGTTAAAAGGGAGATGGAATCAAGAGTAACTGGAGGGGGAGGTGCTGCTGCTCTAGATACTGTAGTTAGGAAAGTTTCCTTGAAAAGGGGAGATTTGAATTGATAAATTGTGGGTGATGCAAAACAGAATGGGAGTGGGAGCCAGAGGTGGACTATGGGAGTGAAAATGTGTTCTGGACAGAGAGGTTAGCAAAGAGCAAAGAGCAAGAAAGAATTTGGTTTCCTCTAAAAACAGAAAAGCTGAAGAACAGCTTTGGCTAGAACAGAAAAAGCTAGTGGGAAGGAGAGCAGTAGAGCTGAGGACAGAGATCTGAGCCTTGTAGAACCTGGTGAAGATTTGAATTTGATTTTAAGAACAAAGAAAAGTGTTTAAACAGGGTATGGAATGGTTGCTTTTCATTTTTAACCTATCACATCAATTACATTATTACACCATGTGAGAAATGATGTAATTTAACTGTGGAAAAAAATCTGAAAAAATACTTTTTCTTTTTTGCCACCATCGTTGACAATTTTGAACACTCCCCCATTCAATGCTCATACTCTGTCTCATCCCTCCCACTATCCCATGTCCATTGAATGAACTCCTCCTCTACTCTTCATTAAAGAGCTAATCCAAATGCCCATCTTTGAACCTTCTTTGATACTACCCACCCCAACATCAGTCACACAGTCAATTAATTTGTTTTCAATTTTCACATGACACTTCTTACTTTTTATTTTTGTTTTTTTATTCCAGTACAGTTAACATACAAGTGTTTTATTAGTTTTAGGCATACAATAGAATGATTAAACAATTCTATGCATTTTTTAGTGCTCATCAAGTTAATCTCCTTTATGTATTTCATGCATTCCCCACCCCCAACCTACCACACCTCTGGCAAGCACCAGGTTGTTCTCTCTGTATTTAAGAGCCTGTGTTTTGGTCTGTTTTTCTCTTTGTTTCTTAAATTTCACTTTTGAGTGAATTCGTATGGTAATTGTCTTTCTCTGACTTATTTAGCATTATATCCTGTAGGTCCATCCATGTTGTTACAAATGGCAAGATCTCATTCTTTTTTATGTCTGAGTAATAATTCCATTGTGTATATATATATACTGCATCTTCTTTATTCATTCATCTATGGATGAATACTTGAGTTGTTTGCATATCTTGTCTATTATAAATAATGTTGTAGTAAACAGAGGGGTTCATACATCTTTTTGAATTAATGTTTTCATTTTCTTTGGTTAAATACCAGTAGTGGAATTATTAGATCACAAGAAATATTTTCTAATTTTTTAAAAAAGATTTTATTTATTTGACAGAGAGATAGAGAGCACAAGTAGGCAGAGCAGCAGGCAGAGGGAGAGGGAGAAGCAGGCTCTCTGCTGAGCAGGGAGCCCGATATGGGACTCAATCCCAGGACCCTGGGATCATGACCTAAGCTGAAGGCAGCCACCGAATCGACTGAGCCATCCAGGTGCCCTCTATTACTAATTTTTTGAGGAACCTCCATACTGCTTTCCAGAGTGTCTGCACTAATTTGTATTCCCTCCAATAGAGCTCAAGCGTTCATTTTTCTCCACAACCTCACCAACACTTGTTATTTCTTGTGTGTGTGTGTGTTTTAAAGATTTTATTTATTTACTAGACAGAGGTTACAAGTAAGCAGAGAGGCAGGCAAAGGGGTGGGGGAAGCAGGCTCACCACTGAGCAGAAAGCCCAATATGGGGAAAGTGATTAGGTCCTAAAGAACCCCGAGATCATGACCTGAGCTGAAGCCAGAGGCTTAACCCACTGAGCTACCCAGGCACCCCTCTTGTGTTTTTGATTCTAGTCATTTTGACAGAGCTAAAATGAAATCTCATTGTGGTTTTGATTTGCATTTCCCTGATTATTAGGGATATTGAACCTCTTTTTATGTTTTTGTGTTATGCCTTCTTTGGACAAATATCCAGCAGGTCCTTTGCTCTTTTAATTGGACTGTTATTACTGTTATCTTTGGCTGTTGAATTGTATGAGTTCTTTATGTATTTTGGAAATTAACCGAAATAAAAAGCTGCTGCACAGTGAAGGAAACCATC
This sequence comes from Taxidea taxus jeffersonii, assembly GCA_003697995.1. Classification (NCBI taxonomy): domain Eukaryota; kingdom Metazoa; phylum Chordata; class Mammalia; order Carnivora; family Mustelidae; genus Taxidea; species Taxidea taxus. The sequence goes on along the minus strand of ML109376.1, from coordinate 30,688 downwards.
AACAAAACAAAAAGGCAACCAACTGAATGTAGAAGATATTTGCAAATGATATATCTGATAAGGGGTTCACATAACACTTTAGATATGATTCACCTTCTATACTGAAGTTCCTTATTTACATGTCAGTCTCCCCAACATAAATGATTTTATAGATGTCACTGAGTTAAACATTATATAATGAAAAACATGGCAACACAACAATTTAACACAAACACTTTATGGTAACTCTAAGATCTGAGAATTAATGGGAGAAAAAATAAATTTTTCTCATGCCATTTGAGGGAAATCTAATACTTTTTATTAGTCATGTTTCTTTTGAATAATGATATTACAAAGCATGTTATTTAGGATGTGTGTATCCTTTTATTCAAACTGCTGCACTCATATCCTTGAAATAACAATCTTTTCCCCAAAGTTTCTGCAGTTATCTCTTAAGTAGAGTTCAAATATACATGAATCATTTCAGAAGGTCATTTGATGAAAAGGCAAAACCCGCAAATATGGTAAGGAAAATATGCCTCTTATTTAAAACCCATGCAGTTGGATGGGTTTGTTGCTATCAGGAAAATGTCAGAGGGAAAGAAGATCAACAAGAAAAGGAAAATTAAGCATGTAATAACATAAGCAGCTGGAGGAAAGGAAATAGAAGAACAGCTGATGAGTAGGAGAAGAGGAAAAAATGAACCATTTCAGTGAAAACCCATTATTACTGGTGAACAATTTTTAATATGGCTAAAAGTCTGCTTAA
>ML109376.1:11658-29540 GCA_003697995.1 Taxidea taxus jeffersonii | reverse complement strand
CCTTATATTATTAGGGGTTAGAATTTCAACATATGAATTTTGGAGGGACACAAAACTTCAGACCATATCTAGGGTTTAAAAATGAAACTTTTATGATCTAGCACAGTTTCTGAGGATCAGAAATCCAGAAGCAACTCAACTGAGTGGTTCTGTCTCAGGCTCTTTCATGAGGCTGTAGTGAAGCTATCAGTCAGGGTTTTAGTCACCTGAGGGCTTGAGTGGGACTAGAGGATGTGCTTGCAAGTTTCCTCATGTGACTGTTCACAGCAGACCTCATTTGCTAGCTATCCGAGCTTCTTCATGGCATTGTTTATAGTTAATTTCAGCTAACTTTCCCCAGGGTGAGTGATCAGAGAAAGAGAGAAAGCCACAGTGTCTTTCATAACCTAACCTTAGAAGTGAAATACCATCACGTTTGCCATTTGCTGTTGGTCTCACAGACCAAACTTGGTACAAGGAGGCAGGTGTGTTAGTCAGCTCAGACTGCCATAACAAAATATCACAAACTTGGTGACGTAACAGAAATTATTTTTTCACCTTATGGAAGCTCAAAGTTCAAGATCAAGATGCCAGAAAATTCTGTTTTTGATGGGATTTCACTTCTTGGCTTGTCACCTTCTTGCTGTTTCCTTACATGGCTTTTATATGTGTGAAGAGAGAATGGGGGCAGGGTTGGGGGGCAGATCTGATGTCTCTCTTCTAGAAGGGCACTAGTTCTATTGGATTAGGGCACTACTCTAATGATCTCATTTAACTTTACTTACCTCCTTAAAAGCCCTATTTCCAAATATTTGGGGGTAAGGGCTTCAATATATAAACTTTGAGGGGTCAAAATTCAGTCTATAACAGGAAGGAACTACTCAGGGATGTAAATACCAGAAGGCAGGGAAGTTTTGGGCTATCTTAGAGGCTACCACAGGCATACTGGGTGGTGGTGTCTCCTGCTTTGTTCCTTGCCCTGATAGTTTCTTGTGTCATTCAAATCAGACTCACCAAAAATCTTTCCTCTTTGGAGTTATCTTTGGAGTTGCTTTGCTATCTCTCTTTTTTGACTCATTTGGAGTTGAAAATGAAAATGAAAACACCAGTAACACTATTCTATCAAAATATGAAAATTTCAAGGATGTAGTTAATTATATGCATATTCAGTGTGTGTATGTGTGTGTGTGTGTGTGTGTGTGTGTCCTTCCTAGATAAATATACAACTATGTGTGAATATCAGTAAAACAATTATTCTATAGTTTTAAAGCCATGCTGGCCTGACACTGTTTGTAGTAATGTTCTCTTACTTTCCTGTGAATATAATCTATTGTGTATATGAAAGAGCAGATAAAAATCAGTAGGCCCTTTGTTTTTATTTTTGTTGGTAAAATGATAAAATACTTTAAAAATAACAAAGTGGGGACGCCTGGGTGGCTCAGTTGGTTAAGCGGCTGCCTTCGGCTCAGGTCATGATCCCAGCGTCCTGGGATCAAGTCCCGCATCGGGCTCCTTGCTCGGCAGGGAACCTGCTTCTCCCTCTGCCTCTGCCTGTGCTTGCTTGCTCTCTCTCCCTCTCTCTCTGTCAAGTAAATAAATAAATAATCTTAAAAAAAAAAAAAAACTTTAAAAAAAAAACAACAACAAAGTGGCATAAGGAATAACACAGAAGACATTGGGAGGTGGAGAGGAGAAGTGAGCTGGGGGAATTGAAGGGGGAGATAAACCATGAGAGACTGTGGACTCTGAGAAACAAACTGAGGGTTTTGCAGGGGAGGGCGTGGAGGGTTGGGTGAGCCTGCTGGTGGGTATTAAGGAGGGCACGTATTGCATGGAGCACTGGATATGGTGCCTAAGCAATGAATTTTGGAGCACTGAAAAAAATAAAATAAAATAAATTAAAAAAAACCAAAGTGGCCATGAAGTTTATGAATACTTTAATCTCTGAAGCACTGAACACTGATTTTGTTTCCAAGAAGTGTAAAAATAAACATTAACAGAGTGCATGTTATATATATATGTAGACCAGTAACCGTACAGTGGGACAGAAGGGAAAGAATAACTGGAGATAATATCTATAATCTCCATTGTTCTTATTAATTTAAAAAACTAATAGTACAGCCTTTTTACAGGATAAAGGTGAACTTCTGATTTATTGGATTTCTAATTCTTTTGTACATAACATTTTTCCTCAAAGATGAGAATATGCCCAGAAATAAACTAAAGTCTTGTTATATATTCTTCTTATTGGGCATGGGTTTTATTTTAACTTCTGAAATCTAATATTATTATGGTAACTGTCTTTTTATTTCCATGTATCCTGAATAAGGAAGTAATTTAACATTTTCACTCCTTTTTTTACTCCTATATTTTGGGTGCTTTTTTTACTCCTATATTTTGGGTGCTCATGTGTTAACAGTTCCCCTTTCATTGTGATTATTTTTCCTGTATCACTGAAAAAATGCCATTTAAAACATGTATATTAAGTATGAAATATGAATTTATTAAATAACCTATTTATTATTTTTTTATTTATTATTTTAGTTATATGAAAATATTCCTTGTACTAGCCAGTTTAAACATATCCAATTAGTCTTGCCTGTACAGACAGGCAACATAGTTCATGGTCATTTCAGTGCAACTTGTTTTCCACTTATAAACATGCCAGTCTCGCTGGAGCTCCTGACTCACTCATACCCACCGGTAGGCTCCCTCTGTTCCATCTCTTGGTGAATTAGAAAAAGCTTCCTATACCCCTCCTCTTTTAGGACTAAATCCGACACACCTTCTATTCTGTTTCTTTTTATCAGCCCCTCTACTGTAAACTGCTAGGAGCACTCTCTCTCAGACCTCTCAACCCTTTAATTCTATGCACTTCCTCCTTGACCTAAGCCACCACCCTTCCTTCCCAAGGCTTCTGTTTTGCCTTCTAGAACTCCCAACTTCATAAACTCCCCTCTTCTTTTCCCCTCAATGTTTCTTCTACTTCCTTTGCTTTTAACCTTCTTAAAGAGGGTCCGCTCTTCCCTCTGAGGAAGGGAAATGTGGGCATTGCCCTCTGCACTCTGTATTTTCACTGCTGATTGCAGACCACCACTCCTTCACTGTCTTATAGAGGGATGAGCCCTATATAGGAGTAGCGCTACATCTACTTCTACTTTGTTGTCGCTTACTCACATGAAGTTAAGTCCCTTTTAGGCAATTGGATCACAGTTTTCCTATAACACAAGTTCTGCCATGATCTCAGATGACCTGAAGGAGCACACAAAGGACCCATTCAGTCCAGGCCTCTCAAGTCCTTCTGCTATTCTTCTTCAGTGACATTTCCTAAACCCTCATCCAGCCTCTCCCATAATCACATCATTCTATCACTAAAATTGCAGATCCCAACATCCCAATCTTGGATTGTTTCACCAACCTTCAGTCAGTTGAGATTGAGGAACCAGTCATTTTAATATCAAGGAAATGTTAAGAATCCTCAGTCAGTATTCTTCAATGGTCTCATTTCAAGGCAATCTTACTTCCAAATCTGCTTAATTTTAGAACCAAGTTCCTTGTATTTGAATTATAGATGTCACTACCAGAGGTCCTGCTTAATCCCTCTGTTTCAATGAGAAATCATTGAATGAAGAATCAGCCCAGTCTACAAGCAGATGATTTTCCTGATATATCATCAGAAGGCCATTAGTACCCTAATGCCAAGTCACATATGTAATGCCTATATCACTCATCCCACTTCATCTCATCACCTAGGCATTTTATCATTTTTACAAGAAGTTTTAGTAGAATACAATAAAATATTTTGAGAGACCACATTCACATAACTTTTATTGAACTATATATGTTGTTATAATTATTCTATTTTATTTTTAGTTATTGTTAATCTCTTACTGTGCCTAATTTATAAATTAAACATTATCTCATATATATATATGCATTAAAAAATCAAAGTAGATAGATTATGGTACCAACTGTGGTTTCAATGGGGGTTTTAAAATGTATCTCCTGTAGATAAGTGGGGATTATTGTGTGTGTTCTCTAGGGGAATCTATTGAAAGGGAAGACTGAGGGCTTAGAAGTATACTTGGAGGCAATTAGTAGGAAATAGAGGATCAAAAAAAAACCAAACCAAAAAACAAAAAACTAGCAGGCACTGGCTGCAAAAAACATCAAGGAGAGGGAGAATAGAGAAAAAGCTATTGATTAGATTGCTAACGAAGACATTAGTGATGCTTGAGAGAGTAGTTTTGAGAGTGAGGGTTGAAAAAAGATATGTAAATGTGGGTTGAAATGGAACATGGAAAGTTTGGGCACTGAAATGGTTTGAATGGAAATAAAGACTGAGGAGTAGGCCCAAAGATTTATTCTTGGAAGAGGAGTCATGGGCATGTTGAAAGGCAGAGAAGGCAAGGTTGAAGGTATTGACCAAGGAAGAGATAGATATGAGAGGAAGATACTTTATAAGTAAGCAGGAGATAGATCAAAGTAAAAAATTTAGAGAATGCAGGGAAAAGTTAGTAAGTATGAGAAGCTAGAAATGAACAGAGGTGGTAAAAAATGTTTTTGTAGGGATTTATATCAATTAGTCACGATCTCAGCCTAACTATAAGTCTGGTTGTTGGCTGAGGGTGAAGACTGAGGAGGGATCCAAAGGAGAGAAGCAAAGATCTGGAATCCCTTACCATCTTTTCCATCCTACTTTGATGCATGTGTCACATGTATTTTGCTCCCCTGACAGACTAGACTCTAAGTTCTTTGAGAGCGCCAATCTTACTTTCATCCTTTATTCCCTAGCAAAGTGTTCTGTATATAGTATATTTTTGTTAAATTGTGCTGAACTGAAATGAATTGAGGTGACTAAAAAGATTGCTTAGAGCAGCAAAAGTCTGTTGAGGTTGGGCTGTGTGAATATGTGGTGTGACAGGTTGATAGAGGTCTGTGTTTTATTGCAGCTGTGCACCAGGACCCAGGCAAAGAACAGATAAAGCAGAGAAGTAGACCAGCAAGCAACATAGAGGGTCTGGGCTCTAATGGGGTTATGTTGTGGCTGACCACACCGTCCCAAGTGGTATGAGGAAGTCCTCATTGCCAGGGGTGGTCTAAAAATAAGAAACAATGATGGATGCAGGTTTGATGGACCGCTGGATGGTGATAAGAAAGGAGAATATCTTTAACAAAGAAGTGGTCATTGTAGAGGATCAACACCATGTTTTAATTTGTTTGGTCAAAATAAAGATTTTATATATATACACATATGTGTGTGTGTGTGTGTGCGTGTGCATGTGTGCATGTGTATAATTGTGTGTACATATAGTAGTGTGTATGTACATAATATATATAGTATATGTAGATATAGTAGAGTATGTATATGTGTGTATGTGTCTGTGTATTTAAAGTTTTCATTATATTGGAGAGAACATAAAACATGTTTATACCAGGAGATATCTTAGTTCACTAAAACAATATATATTTTAATATTCTTAATTTCTGCATGATAGGTTTAGGAAGAACTGAATATATACCCTTCCATCCAGGTATGCTAATAGTTGTTATAAAAAGAGTGGCAAACATATGCTCAATTCTTATTAAATTGCTCTTCTAACACATGTATTATGTCTTAAATGATACAATACTACAGTGGGTTGGGTATAATCTTTTATTCCATTTTATAAATACGGGACCTGCACTGAGGCACAGAGAAACGATTCCTGTGCGTGATTATACTATTGAAAGGTAACACAGGAAGACTGACCTTAACTGTATTCTTAACTGTTATAGCATATCATCTCGACCAACCCTTAAATACTGCATTCCAGTGAAATGTGGACAATAGCAAGTTAGTCTTTTGATTTAGGAGTTCTAGATTAGGTTCTTATAATGGATAGAAATTTTGTCTCACTAACTCCTACTTGTCCTTAAGTTCTTGGCTTCTAAGATGTCAGCCATAGTTTCATCTCCTGGAGGGTTTTCCAGACTCTCAAGTTCATATTCAGTGTCTCTTCTGTGTGCTTGACAACACTCCATGTTTTTCTTATCATAGCACTCATCACACTGAGTAGTTTGCTTTACTTCACATGACTCTCTTTGCAGTAGTCAGGTTGGGAACCAGAGGAATAAATTACAGAGGTTTGAAATCATGAACACGAAAACTATTCGGTCACCTCTTATTTATTAAAATGCTCTGTTCTGCCCCCCACCCCAATGGAAATAGTTCCATTGTTGGCTCCAACAACAATCTTATTAAGCACCTACTAAAGTGCTTTGAGGCAGCTTATAAACTTATGAATTGTGGAAAGATTTTGTTTTTAATTTTTATTTATTTATTTGACAGACAGAGATCACAAGTAGGCAGAGAGGCAGGCAGAGAGAGAGGGGGAAGCAGGCTCCCCGCTGAGCAGAGAGCCTGATGTGGGGCTCGATCCCAGGACCCTGAGATCATGACCTGAGCTGAAGGCAGAGGCTTTAACCCACTGAGCCACCCAGGTGCCCCAAATTGTGGAAAGATTTATATGATTTGATTAACTTTATAAATTTTTATGGAGAAAAAGGAATATTTTTCTACAGATCCCCTTGTATATATATTTAAAGATATTTGAGCCATCTAAATTATGTGAAAAAGAGTCAATCTAAATTAAAAAAGACAGTGATTGATAGATGAGATTGTTAGTTTATTTCTACTATATTATATTAGTTTTAGGTCAAATTATTTCATGAAGAATGGGGCACAAGGGCCCTTTGAATGATTCTTCTATGTAGCACATTAGTAATTTCTGAAGACTGGGACATGATCTTACTATTCTAAATTATTACAGAAATTTTTAGTTGTTACAACTCTTTTTAGGGTATTATTTTGGTGACATGTGATATTTGTTTACTTATCCCAGTATAATTAACATAACAGGGTTATATTAGTTTCAGGTGTACAATATAGTGATTCAACAATTCCATATGTTACTCAGTCCTTGTCATGGTAAATATACTCTTAATTCCCTTCACCTGTTTCACTCATATGTGGAATTTAAGAAACAAAACAGACACAGAAAAAAAGAGACAAACAAAAAGAACACGCCCTTAAATATAGAGGACATGTGATTTATTTGATAGAGTTGTTGGTCAAGAACACACTCCCCAGCTATAATTTAATTTCTATGAGAATACTAGAATCTTTCTATTTGTAACTTTTGACTTACAGAACTGCAGTATGGCTAAAAATGGAGGCAGTGTATAAGAAAATTAGAGGAACAACTGAAATATTATTTAAAGCAGTAGAATTTATAGTATAATTTGAGAGCCAGTTCCTTGGTACATACTTCTCTTAAAGTGAACTGTTGATCTCTGCATAAAGCTTATTTTGAGCCTTCTGGTGAAAAATGAAGCTCCCTGAGTATCTGTTTGGTGCTCCTCCCTCTTCTCCTTTGGGAATGACCATTGTTGTTGGTCTATCATCCAACAGTTGGACTCACAGCAGGTTGTATTGGCTTTTTTTTTTAACTTCTGAAAACAACAGTTGGTTAGAACTTATGCATTAGTTTAATTGTTTGATTTATTGTCTCTGTGACATAATATGTAAGTATTCCCCATGAACCCAATGAAAAACAAAAATGTTTAAAAAAGAATACATTAAAATAATTTAGTTATGCCTTGATAGGAGTAATTTAAATTCAGAGTCATTGACAACTAATGAGGAGAGCATTGGCAAAATTATTCCTGTATTGGATAAAAATATTATTTCTGCTCCAAAGTATACTCGTTGAGGAGAAATTTGTATTTTTTAAAGTCATTTCTGTACCCATTAATGTGTAAGAATAAGTCCTTAGTTGGCTTCTAAAATAACTTACGCCTGTACGCTGACATGAGTTTACATTTGAGAAACTACTTTTTCAGCTAATCATTGCTTAATAAATGTTAAGAAAGGTCCAAATTAGACTATTCTTTTTTTTTTTTACCATGTAACATAAATTCTGCTCGTGACTTTAATTTCCTCTTTTGACACAACCTTCACTGAACATAGAGTACTTACGTTGCAGTACTTAGGAACCTGGAAATTCATTATAATCAAGAGGAATAGCTAGAGCATCTAAATCGATGAACTGTTGCTGATTCTTTAAAATCTCCAAAGGGAAACCAAGCTTATAAAATCTTTCTAACCACCTTACATTGAGCTGTCACCTTCAATGTACCTTTGATACACTCCCTTTTTGTTAAAGGGGAAGATAGGAAACAGAAAGTGTATCATTTCATTCACACGGACTTTGTCTGGAAGTGCGGCTGTGATATGATTTCTGTCAGAAACAATCTGCTTGATAGTTCTCTTTCTTTGCTTGGGAACACAGAGTGGCCTGTCTGTTTTCTATCCCTGGGTGCTGGGATATGCTGCCTTGTCAAACAGCATTTGTCTTCACTCACTACCTGCTTGTTGAGTGGAGCTCAGCCTCACTGTGGTGGCAGAGAAAGAAAGCCTAAGGCTGCTCAGCATCTGTCTCTTCATGTAATTAACTGCAGCCCTGGATAGGGAGCAAAACAGAGATTTGTTGCTGCGAAAGAGTAATGTGTCTAGACAGGAGTTTCTGATTGGGGAAAAGATTTCTTAGTGTTTCGGTTCAAATAGGAAGACACTGGTGTTTTTCTGTTGTTGTTGTTTTTAACCTCAAAATGTTTTGAAGGAAAAGTGACCATTTGCTTCCAAAGCAAACTTTGGAAAAGTCACTGTGCCTTAAACACTTTAACATTCTTTCAAAAAGCCTTCACTTGACAATTTTAGCCTCAACACAAATAAAGATAGTAAGGAATTATAAGCCATTAGATAAAATAAGAACTTGTGAGTCAATACTGACATAAATAAATGAATAAATAAAACGTGAAGATAGGCTCTTCTTTAGAGGAGAAGGTCAATAAGTGTTGAAGGAATGATTGAGTTAGAAAAATCAACCATTTCACAACTGTTATGTAATAATTGATTTGAACAAAAATCATCAATGGATGGTAGTACTACTGGTTGAAAGTTTGATGAGGATCAGAATATACATAGTCTCAAATTATTTTTCACAAATCATATATATATACATACACAATTTCATAAATATATATACACACATATATATATATATATATATAATTCAGTATGGGTAAAGGATATATGGGAGCTTCTTGTTTTGTTTTTGTAACTTTTCTATAAGTTTGAAACTATATCAAAGTAAGTACCAAAAAATCCTATTCACTTATACTCTTTTGGTTTTCTTTCCCAGTAACTGGAGCATGGCTCAGGCTTGGCTCTTTTTAGCATGGTATTAGGAAAAACGCGTTATGCTACCCAGAAGCTTTACTCACCAGCTGCCAGCAAAGCTTCATTAATGTAACATGTTCTGCAATCAAAACGTGCTCTCTCTTGGGAAAAGAGTGACATTCTGAATACTTGCCTTTCACGGAGACCCACTTAGAAACTTGAAATCCATAAGGATTTCTCAGTGAAATGTGTATATCTGCGTGTGTGGCTTCCTGACACACTTTATAGTACCCTTTGACTTTATAGAAAAGGGCCTGAAATTTAGAAAATGAATGCTTGTGATTCTTCCTATGTCATTCTTAATAAGCTTGCTTTCAGGATCGAGAAGGCAAAGAATCCTCCTTTCCTAAGACCTTATTATGTAGCCATAGCAGCCCTGATAATTGCTTAAATGAGAAATACAGACTAAATATTATATTAAAGACTGCAGACAGTATTGAAGGCAATTATACTAAACTCTTTCCTGGATATTTTTGGTATTCATGTAATATAGAACATTGTGATGCTTGAATGAATGGATTTATGATCTAACTTAAAAGTTGGAATTAAGCAATTCAGTGTGCATCTGGAAAGAGCAGCTATTACTAGCTGATTAGGTGCCTTGACATGCTTCTGCGTATAACAACACCCTTGGCATTGCACTTGCAACCCACGACAGACTGACCACTCACTCCTTCACAGCCAGGACAATTTCTCTTATTTGGAGCCATTGGCTTTGACTTATCTTTTCTTTATGGTTGGTGACTGATAAGAGGTAGGTTGACTTCCCTTCTAATGGGCAATGGCAAGAATGAGTCTTGCCAAACCCTGGGCTCCTATCATCTCTAATAAATATTTAATTTATTGACACTTGTGGGGTTTTTTGCTGTATGTTTTACCTCGAAAAAACACTTTGAGTTTTATATTTTCTTAGAAATATGAGTTATCTAATTTTTAATTATTTATTTTTTATGATAGAAGTGACATATAGGAATCAAATTATATCAACTCCTTATTTTACAGATTAAGGATTGGGTCCTAGGGATCCCCAAGTTGCCTGGGGGTCATATTGTTGGTAGGGCTGGAAGTTTGACCAAAAGCTTCGGTGTCCAGGCTAGTGTTATGTTCACACATTGCTACTTGCATAACAGCCAAGAGTCTGTTCAGTTTCTTGGAGGTTCTTAGAAAACAAAAGCACAGTAAATTTTGGGTAGAATATCTAAGGAAATTAAATTATTCATAATGCTTTAAAATTTTTAAATTTTGAAACAATTTTAGATTTATGGTTAATATTAGGGAAAGCTGAGTGAAAGGGATATAGGAACTAAAGATAATACAGAGTTCCTATATCCCTTTCACTCAGCTTTCCCTAGTGTTAACTATTTATCAAAACTAAGAGAGGTGCCTGGGTGACTCAGTTGGTTAAGTATCTGACTCTTGGTTTCAGCGCAGGTCGTGATCTCAGGGTCATGAGATAAAGGCCCACATTGAGCCCTCATTGGGCTCCACGCACAGTGCAGAGTCTGCTTGAGATATTCTCTCTCCCTTTCCCTCTGCCTTGCCCTGCTAAATCTCTAAAAAACAAAACAAAACAAAACTAAGAAGTCACCACATTTTTAATAAATTAATTGTTAACATACAGTGTTATATTAGTTTCAGGTATACAATATAATGATCCCACAATTCTATACGTTACTCAGTGCTTTTCAGAGTAAGTATATTCTTAATCCCTTTTGTTTATTTCACATACCCCCACCTACCCAGTTTGTTCCTTGTATTTAATTTGAGAGAGAGAACACAAGCAAGAGAGCACAACAAGGGGGAGGAGCAGAGGGAGAGGGAGAAGCAGGCTCCCTGCTGAACGGGGATTCCCACATGGGGCTTAATCTCGGGACCCTGGCATCATGACTTACACCGAAGGCAGACACTTAACCAGCTGAGCCACCCAGGTGCCCAAGAGTCTGTTTTTTTGTCTTGGTTTGTTTGTTTAGACTCCACATATAAGTGAAATCATTTGGTATGTGTCTTTCTCTGGCTTATTTCACTTAGCATTATACACTGTATGTCCATCCATAGTGTTGCAAGTGGCCATTTTTCAGTTGTTTTTATGGCTGAGTAATATTCTGTTGTATATATGTACCACATCTTTATTCATTCATCTATGGATGAACACTTGAGTTGCTCCCGTATTTTGGGTATTCTAAATTATACTGCAATAAATAAAGGTGTCCATATATCTTTTTGAATTAGTGTTTTCACATTAGTGTTTAACATTAGTGTTACTGGTAATTGTCCAGTAGTGAAATTAATAGATCATATGGTATTTCTATTTTTAACTTTTTGAGGAAACTCCATACTGTTTGCCATAGTGGCTGCACCCATCTGCGTTCCCACCAATAGTGCAGAAGGGTTCCTTTTTCTCTACACACTCACCAACACTTATTATTTCTTGTGTTTTTGACTCTCGTCATCCTGACAGGTGTAAGGTGATATCTCCTTGTGGTTTTGATTTGCATTTCCCTGCTGATTACTGATGTTGAGCATCTTTTCATGTCTGTTGGCTATTTGTATGTCTTCTTTGGAAAAATGTCTGTTAGGTCTTCTGCTCATTTTTAATTGGATTATTTGGTTTTTAGGCACTGGGTTGTATAAGTTCTTTACATATTTTGGATATTAACCCCTTATCAGATACAACATTTGCAAATATCTCCTCCCATTCTGTAGGTTGCCTTGGTCTCCTTCACTGTGAAGAAGCTTTTTATTTTGGTGTAGTCTCAATAGTTTATTTTTTCTTTTGTTTCCCTTGCCTGAGGAGACATCTAGAAAAGTGTTTCTATGGCTGATGTCAAAAAAATCACTGCCTGTATTTTCTTCTAGGAGTTTTATGGTTTCAGGTCTCACATTTAGGTCTTTAATACATTTTGAGTACTTTTGTGCATGTAAGTGTAAGAAAGTGGTCCAGTTCCATTCTTTTGCTTGTAGCTATCCAGTTTTCCCAGCACCATTTGTTGATGAGACTGTCTTTTTCACCATTGTATATTCTTGCTGCTTTTGTCATAGACTATATAAGCGTGGGTTTATTCCTGGGCTCTCTATTCTGTTTCATTAATCTAGTGTCTATTTTGTTGCCACTACCATACTCTTCTGATTAATGTAGCTTTGTAATATATCTTGAAATCTGGGTATTTTTTCATGTCTTAACAGTGTTTTCACAAAACAAAAGTTTTAAAATATGATAATACCTAATTTATGTTTTTTTAAATGGATTATGCCTTTGGTGATGTATCTAAAAACTCATGACCAATTCTGATTTTTTTCTAGATGTTTTAAGAGTTTTACACTTCACCTGTAGTCTGTGATCCATTTTGAGTTACTGTATAAGTTTTTTTTTCATATAGATGTCCAGTTGTTCCAGCACCATCTATTGAAAAGACTATCCTTTATCCATTGAATTGCCTTTCCACTTATCAAAAATCGGTTGACTGTATTGTGTCAGTCTCTTTGTGGTCTTTATTCTGTTCATTAATTTTTATTTGTATTCTTTCACTATGATATTCACTAATACCATACTATGTGGATTATATTCTATTCCTAATTTGCTACGAATTTTTATCATGAAGGTATTTTGAATTTTATTGAATGACTTTGCATATTATTGTTTTTTCTTATGTAGTCAGTTAACATGAGAAATTACATTTATTGATTTCTAAATGCTGAACTATTATTGAATTCCTGTGATGACTCTCACTTGGTTCTGTGCTGTTTTATCCTTTTTAAAAATATTGACAGATTTGATTTCGTCATCTTTTGTTGAAGATTTTCTGCATTTGTATCCATGGGGACTATGGAACTATATATAGTATATACTACATGCTACATATAGTATATATATATATGTATATGTATATATATATATATATACATAAAGGTCTATAGAAAGATCTTTCTCTGGGTTTGGTATTGGGATAATGTTGGTCTCGTAAAATGAGCTGGGAAGTATTGTCTTCTCTTCCGTTTTCTGAAAAGGAATGTAGAGCATTGGTATTATTTCTTCTTCAAATGATTGGCAAATTTTGGTATATTTTAGAAAAGTAATTTTTATAATTTGTTTACATGGAATTTAATTTTAACTTTTCAATTAAATAAAGCTTAGTATTGCCTGTGACTGAAAATCAAAATTATCTTAGTTGACTTTAGCATGTGTAATCAAATATGCAAACTGGAATGAGTTCACCATGAGCTGTGCATTATACTGTGGGATGAAATTCAGTACTTAGAATGTAATACATAAAAGCAATTTTTCTCTTATGTTATTTTATCAAGATTGATATTGACAATCAGGAACTAGTAACTTCCCCCAAAACATTATACACTGTCTTACAAAATACTTAGAACTGGATGTTTAGCCTTTGAATTTTTTGTTTTTTTGGTCTTATTTGTGATTAAAAATTTCAGTCTTCCTTCAGCTTTTTGTTTCTCAGTACCATCAGGATCTCTCTATTAAAATGCATTGAGAGGCCATGATGGTACTAAAAACCACAAAGCTGAAGAATGAGGCCTGCTGAAGATCTGACTTAGCAAATTACCATGGTGATGGGAGCAAGAACCAGGATGCAGTGGTATTAGTTATAACTGGGTAATACTTGGAAGACACTTTCTTTCTTTTTTCAGTTTTTTTGAGCATAGTTGACACAGAACGTTACATTAGTTTCAGGTGTACAATGTAGTTAGTCAACTTCTTTATACATTTTGCTATTCCAACCATAAGAGTAGCTATCATCTGCCACTGTACAGTGCTATTATAATATCACTGACTATGTCTCCTATGCTGTGTCTTTTTTACCAGGACTTAACTGGAAGCCTGTGCCTCTCACTCCCCTTCACCCATTTTGCCCATCTCTCTACCCCCACCCTGGCAACCATCAGTTTATTCTCTGTATTTATAGGTCTGATTCTTCTTTTGTTTATTTGTTATTTTAAATTCCACATATGAGTGCAATCATATGGCATTTGTTTTTCTCAGTCTGTTATTTTCCTTGGTATTTCCTTAGTTATTTATTTATTAGTTATTAGTTATTTTCCTTGGTTATTTCCTTAGTTATTTTCCTCTAGGACCATCCATATTGTTGCAAATGGAAAGTGCTCATCTTTTTATACAGCTGTGTAATATTCCAGTGTGTGCATGCATGGTGTGTGTGTGTGTGTGTGTGTGTGTGTGTGTGTGTGTACTTACACCAAATCTTCCTTATATCTTGGCTACAGTAAATAATGCTGCCCCATAAGGGTGCATATATCTTTCTGAATTAGTGTTTTCATTTACTTTGATTAAATACCCAGTGGTGGAATTCTTGGATCATATGGTATTTCTTCTTTTAATTTTTTGAGGAACATCTACACTATTTTCCACAGTGATGGTACCAATTCACATTCCCAACAACAATGCATGAGGGTTTCTTTTCTCCATGTCCTCAGGAGGCAATTTCTTTCTCAGAGTTCACTGCAGCTTTCCTCTGAAGTCCTGTCTTGAACACCTTGATTCTGAGAAGTCAGATTGATATCCAGCTTTGGCAGGATTGCCTCTCTGAATTCAGGTTTAAAGGATTCTTTGGAGATCAGATCTTCTATCAGTTGCTGGGACATTATCTTGTTAAGTAGCCTGGCTTGGTTTGGCTTTAGTCATTATTTGTTCGTCATCAGCCAGATGGTCACCATTTTAGGACCTTACTCACTTCAAGATAGCGTTCAGGAACATAGTATAACATATGGATACATTTTGATTAAAAGAAAAATAGAGCATTTCTTTATTAAATGACTTAGTGTTTGGCATTTTACAGTTAACATATATTCAAATGGGATCTTAGAAATATAAGCATAATTTTATTTATGTCTTTCTTAAGGTACCATAAGAGAGAACATTTTATATTGCACATTGTTTATTTGTGTACTATTTCTTTACCAGAAAAGTTAAGGCAGAGAGCAGATCCCTTTCATCTATGTTTTCCTAACAATATCCAGTAGCATACAGCATATGGGTAGGGGCTCACTAAATGCTTGTTGAATGAACAATAAATATGTAGATGAAGTATATGGTTTTCCTTCTTCATGTCTTATCCATATCCTCCATATTCAGTAAGTTTACTTTTTTCCCAAAAACTGTTTTTCTCTTTTTCCAATATATTTTCCGTAAATATCTGAGAGAATACAATTTACTGCTCCTCTTATTTAGAACAAATTTGCTTGTATGTGTATTGGTAAAATCTTTCCTTAACAAACCTTGTTTGGTGTTGTCCATTCCAGATAACTCCCAAGTATATGTTTTCCAAGCTGGAGGAGACAAGGGAAATCAGGGCAGAGAAAGAGGAAGTGATCTGGTGTGAAGGTTCTTACACCTGGATTAATTTGGTTTATTAAGTGACAGCAAGGCCTGGTTGCCTCAGTGATGCAGGGTTGGCCCTGAATGAGCACAGCTTCCTAATTAATCGGCCCATTCTGACTCAGCTGCCATGCAATTTTCTTTCATGTTACTTAAGAGCCTTACTGATTTTCACCACCAATACAGCTTAAACTTTAGAAATAGAATCTTAATATTTTGCTTACTGAGACTGTCTACACCAAACTTGGTGACCCTGCATTAGGACCCCTTTGTCTCTGTCGTGGTCCCCTTCTGGAGCTGTGCCCAACTTTCAGGTATCTTGTCTCCCTCCTCCTTCTCCATGAGAAGGCAGCCTTCTCATGCCGCTCCTTCCTGTCTGCTCTGGAGGTCCTGGGCTCTCATTAGAGCAGAGCACCTGCTGCTTCAGGCCAGCCTCCTCATGGTTACTAGGGATGTCCCTTAGCCCTCCCTCAGCAAGCCCATTTGTCAACTGCCTTACTCCCTGGCAGCACCTATTTTTATGCCAGCGATATTACAGCTTTCTCACATCAGCTTCTCTTTGCAAGGCTCACTTAAATGTGGTTGTATTATCCTAGGAAGCTTCCCACCCCAGAATTATTTTGGAATGGCATAATTTCAAGTCTACTGGCCTGGAAAATGTCGCAAGAATGGGAAATTCTCACCCATGTTACTTTCTCAAGCATAAGTTTGCTTCACTGCACTTGTGTGATTAACGTTAGTGAAACTGTCTATTTGTGGCACGTCTTTACTAAATAACTCTTTAAATACAATTCCACTGTGTAAATAGCTTAATACAGTTAATCAGAAGAAAATAAACATAGAATTGTATTATAAAAGCACATGTGCTTTATTGTTAGCAGAACCCAAATGTTTTCAGACCTCATTAGCCTGAAGTACAAATAGGGTCATACCACAAATGGCCATGTTTCCTGGCTAATAGCCCTACTTGCTTAATTGGAGTACCTTAGCCCTTCTTGCTCTTCTTCCCTACATCTCCCTGATTATTCTTGAGCATCTCCAGTGTTTCACATATATATTTATGGATGGTCTTCTTGTCTCTCATATTCTGAGGCTGTATAACTTCCTCATTAAGAGCATCCCTCCCGTAAAGAAAGATCTTACCTGTACTACAGGTGCTTCCATGCCAACGTGGCTTCACTGTTCCTGGGAATGTGTTGCAGTGTGTCTCAACAATACAAATACCTCAGGATGCTAAAGGGTGCTGTGTCCCGTAGAAGAGAGAACAACCCCACCTAAATCAACTTTAAATGTACTTATTTTTATTTTGATGTGATGTTGGTGCATTTTTGTGGATTGGAGTGTGAGGGTAGAGAGGACATCAGATTCTCAGATTTGTTTTCATTTTCAAAATTTCCAAGGATAATGAAAGAACTATCAGATTGAACTTGAGATAGAGAGAGTGCTAGTTTGGACTCTCTTGGTTCTTTAAGAATATGAATGGTCTTGATTCTGGAGGAGTGTTTCACTCACATTAAAATAAATATTGAAAAATAACTGACTTTTCTGCATTAGGTGACATTGGTTTCCCAGTGATCATTTGTTGGTTCTTATATTATTTGATCTTTAGAAGTGTTTGACACATTTAACTACTGGCTACTTGTGAAGCACTTTCCTCTCGTGGTATCTCTCCTACCTCAATGGATACTCCTTTTAAATCTCTTTTGCTGCCTGCTCTCTCTCTCTCTCTCTGTCTCTGTTCTCTTAAGGTCAAGTACCCAAGGGCTTTGTCCCCTGAACCTTTCTCTTCTTCTATACTATCTCATCTGCTTCCGTGGCTTGAAATTCCATCAAGTTTCCAGTGATTCCCAAATCCATCGCTCCAGTCTTAATCTCTGCAGACTTGTAAGTTTTTGGTTGGGGATGTAACTGAAATCTCAAACTAAATGTATCCCAAAGAGAATGCCTACTTCCTTTCCCAGACTTGTTTGTGTTCCAGTCATCTCCATCTTTTTATGTTCTCAAACTGAACACCTGATAATTTCTTCACTTTTCTTTTTCCTTCACCAGCCCCATCCCAATCCATCCTCAAGTTCATCTGATGAATCTGTTAATTTATTTCCATGCCCTGATCCTGATGTGTCCATTATTTTAATTTCTACTAAGCGCTAGTCCCAACTGCCATCATCTACTTTACAGCAATTGATTCCTGTCTTCTGCTTCTATTTATCCCTCCCTACCACCTCTATTCTCCATAAGTAGTCAGAGTCATTGCTTTTTTTTTTTTTT
>ML109375.1:98169-112564 GCA_003697995.1 Taxidea taxus jeffersonii | reverse complement strand
TAAAGATTTTATTTATTTATTTGACAGACAGAGATCACACAAGTAGGCAGAGAGGGGAGGGGAGAAGCAGGCTCCCTGCCGAGCAGAGAGCCCGATACGGGACTCAATCCTAGGACCCCGGGATCACGACCTGAGCCGAAGGCAGCGACTTAACCCACTGAGCCACCCAGGTGCCCCATACCACATCTTCTTGATCCATTCATCTGTCAATGGACATTTAGGTTCTTTCCATAGTTTGGCTATTGTGGACATTGCTGCCATAAACATTCGGGTGCACGTGCACCTTCGGATCACTACATTTGTACTTCAGGGTAAATACCCAGTAGTGCGATTGCTGGGTCATAGGGTAGCTCTATTTTCAACTTTTTGAGGAAACTACATGCTGTTTTCCAGAGTATCTCATACATTTTTTATGTTTGCTAAAACATAATTCTTGAATAATAACTGATAGCCAATATTCTAAGTGTTCTGTATTTCAACCATTAAATCCTCACTGGATACAGAGAAACTTATTTGGGAGGTACTGATATTACTGTCATTTTACAGAGGAGGAACGTGTGTCTCAGAGCAGTGAAGTAACTTACCAAGGTCATGCAGGTAGTAAATGGCCTTCAAGTAATCTGACTCCGGAGTCCAGGCTCAGAGCTGCAGTTCTGCCTTTTTTATATGAATAAATCGCACTCAGTCAACCTCAGTGCATGCTTTTTTTAAAAATGTAATTTGCCAAGGGCCCATATTCAAAACAGATCTTTTTCTTTTAATTGAATTTGACAGAAGCAAATTATAAAATTTATTATCAGTAACCTTCAGGAAAGCAAATGATGTGATTTATAATTAGGATGCATCAACCTCCAGAAAGAAGTCAAAATTGGATTGTAGGAAAGACTGAGAGTGTTGAATAGCAGTTTAAAGCCCTATTGTACAGTTCTATAAAGATAATGTAAGTTGGTGTGGTTATAAATTGACAAGTAATAGAAATGAACAATCTTTGATCCTTATACTCATTTAGTTATACAATCTCTAAGAAGAATGGTGTTTTCTCTCTCTTCATCAGTTTCTTCCCTAATGTCAGAGTATTTGCAAATAAACACTCAATCTGTGGTTATAGTAAAGCTACTTTACCAACAAGGAAAAAAATAATTTATTTTTTACAAATGTGTTTCACAGACACTGTAACAGGATAAACTCTACCTGGTTTTAAAAAAATGGATAGAAACAAATAAAAAATGTAGTGAGATCTGTCTAGCCTATAAAAATGGAATAAAAAATGTTTAAAAAAAAGATGAAATCAAATAGTAAAAATGGCTCCTTTTGAGGGCTGGGGAAGCACAGTGACCTAAAAAAATTATATGGCTGCTCATTAGTCTGATCTATTAATGCCAAGCAGTGGTATCTAAAATTAAATAAAATTCCAATTTTATTTCATTCTTTTTCCCTGAGGACGATAAATTTAATTTTTTTTATTTATTTGAGTATGTTCCACACAATGTTACATTAGTTTCAGGTGCACAATATAGTGATTCAGCATCTGTATACATTATGCTGTGCTCACCACAAACATAGCTGCCATCTGTCACCATACAATGCTACACAATATCGTTGACTATATTCTCTATGCTGTGCCTTTTATTCCCATGACTTACTCATCCCATAAGTGGAAGTCTGTACTTCCCACTTCCCTCCAGCCATTCTGCCTATCCTCCCACCCCCCTCCCTTCTGACAACCGTCAGTTCTCAGTATTTATAGGTCTTATTCTGCTTTTGTTTGTATGCTTGTTCATTGATTTGTTTTTTAGACTCCTAAATATAAATTAAATCCTATGTCTTTCTCAGCCTGGCTTATTTCACTTAGCATACTACCCTCTAGGTCCATCTGTGTTGTTGCAAATGGCAAAAATCTCATCCTTTTTATGGCTATGTAGTATTCCATTGTGTGTATGTATGTGTGCATGTATATATACACACCTCACATCTTTATCCAATGATCTCACTCTTAGGAAAAGAAGTGGAAACATAGTTTTAATTAAAGTGATAGTGTCTAAATTATAGTTGCCACTAATATCTGACGCCTGTGAACCACCATAACCATTAACAATTTGAATTCCAGGTAAAGAGGATAAAAGAGAAAAAAAGCTAGAATTAAGATCTCACAAATTTTAAGGTCTACATATAACATTGACAGAAAAATAAATATACAAACACTTTAATGGTTTATCATTAGGTAAAAATCACTTTGATCAAATTACTTTGATCACTAATATATAAATATTGTCAGTATAGGTATTACTGTTTTTCTGGACAGCCTCCTTCTGCATAAATGATACACATGGTATTTAATCTGGGAACTGCCTTTCTTTCTTAACACAATAGTTCCTCTTTTTTTCTATGTAAGGGCTTGATCTAAGGTTGTTTGGTAAGAATAAGTAGTAAGATATTAGTTTACTTCCATATGGATAAAAATCCCAGCCACATCTGTGGGTACTATACCATGGCTTAAATGAACACTGATAAACCTGTGTATAGCACAGATATCATACCACTTTATGGTCTACTATTATTGTATATTCCTGAAAACAGCTCTGTGTATGTGGGTTTGATGTTAGTTTTCTTGGTTTACAGTTATAGCTACTTAACAACAGAATAATATCCCCAAAGCTTTTTTGAAATATATTACATTATTTCAATGGCCAGACAGTGCCCTGATAATCTTACAGCTATAGGGAAGAAGATGCAATTAATCATGTTGACAAAGAAGATCCAAAAGGTTAACTCAAGTAGACTTTTTAGAATAGTGACATGGCAAGAGAAATAAAAATAAAATAAAAATTTAAATTTCTGTTCCAGTTTTGCAATATAATAGCCATGAACCGAATTAAAGAAAATAAGGGTGAGGTCAGCTGGCATTTATCCAGGTTGAGGGTCTACCAGAAAACAGCACTAGAACTGACATATTTAACACACTGTAAAAATATTTTCTTGAACACATCTTTAGTATTAATTTTTATGAGACATTGTGTCAGAATTGACTCAAGACTTCAGTGTTGAATTTGAGCCTGTTAAATCTTAATGACTGCCATGTGATGTCCTATCAAACCATCTATAAAACATAACTAGCTATTCATGGCCAAATACATAGTAACCTAATTTCCAAAAATTATGAGGCCATATAGTAAGATTCAAAATATAGATGTAGGCAGGTTGAAAGACGCATTGTATATTTTCATAGTATTATAAAAGCTAAGTGTGTTGGAAATTGTTGTTCAGTGCCTGAGCATGCCTGGAGATGAGTGTTTTGAACTCTTTAACGGCTGAGTAACTGGTAATGTAGTTAGAAAACTAGGTTAAGACAATCCTCAGTTGTTAGCTGGCTGGCCTCATGCTTGTTTAAGATCTCCTAAAAACTTTTGTCATAATGTCATTTTGTGAAATAATAATGAAGTATATTAAAAATTACTATGTTGGCTGTGAACCCAAACAATAATTCTTCCCATAGTTCCGAGACATTTTCCTCACAAGAAGAAAACAAACCATTTAACCTTTTCCTTGAGTTTCACAGACCTATTTGACTCCCCTCAGTAGGATATTATCTAGCAACTTTGAAGTACATGGTTCAAATGGAATTACTCTAATAACAGTTTGTGCAAGGTCCATGTGGGTATGTCTCATCTAACTTGATTATCCTCCTTAGATTCAAAATTATAGTCTGCAAATTGAAAATTATATATAGCTTTTGCAAGGCGAGACCATAATTCTAGGCTTGTACTGTATTTATTTTTTTCATTCCCAATAAATCACACTCGAAGTAGACCTGACACTGGACTGTCCTTTAGCATCCAGGAAAGCCCTAAGTCAGCTGTTGACGGAGTGCCACTGTTTAAGTTCTCAGCAGACCTTGAGACTCCTCCGAAAATTTGTTCACATTCCTCCTCTTTACCCCTGGAAAATACACTCTAGGCCAGTATTGATCGGCTCTCTTCTCTTGCCTACAGATCCAAGTTTTCAAAACCTGTGCACATCCTTCCCAATTAGGCTTGCTTCTTTCATATCTCAGTAAGGGTCAGGCTATATCCATGCCAGAAAGTGGTGGGGGTGGGCCTCCACTATCAGTGATGTTTACTGTACCCACTTTATGTCTCAGATGTTCTATGGGCTACTTAAATTACCTTCCAGAGTAGAAGTTTACAGTTGTGAGTCACACCGCATTGGGGAGACTCATTGCCAGCATTTTTAAGTGGGGTGGGATGGGTTAGAATAGAAAAGGGAGGAGAGGAGGGAGGAAGGGAGCTGGGGGAAGCGGGGGGTGGATAGAAGACACTGAGAGGTCCAGTTTAAATACACTGGTCAGGAAGCTTTCTACGATGGTTTGGATGTGGTGGAATTTACAGTCTGCCCTCTGAAAGCAACTGTCCTCCAAGAGTAATCTTCAGGCTCCATCAGGTAAACAGAAGGGTCCTATGCTAAATGGGTTTGAGAAATTTGGATACAAAAAAAGTTCAACTTTTTTTTTTAATTACATGATTTTGGGGTTCTTTAAAGATACAGGAAGGCACTGTGTAGAGACATGCGCTATTTCCTGAACTTGACAAAAGGCGTGACAGTCATGAGAATGAAGATGATAGTAATAAGACTTATCGAACATCCGCTTTTTGCTGGGCTCTGAGCTGACAGCTTTCTGTGTTATGCTTTCTCCCTACATTCCCCCATGTGGTGCGGCATATGAGAGGCAAGGAGGCACGGGGTCAATCTCTGGGAATGGGGGTACTTGTAGGCTAGTAGGACTCGGAGGGAAGAGAGTTTAAGAGGAAGGATACTAAATTCAGCTTTGGATGGACTGAGCCTGAGATGCTTTGGGGATCTCCAGGCCTGAAGTTCTAGAGCTCAGGAGAGATGGAGGTGTACATTTGGACATTGTTGTCCCTAAAGTGCTCTTTGAAAGAAAGTGACAATGGAGATTATAAATTTAGTAAGGATGGCAAAATAAAGTGAAGAACATGGTACATAGTGGAGAGCAGAGATGCACAAAATCTAGCCTGTTGCAACAAACATTTGAGGGCTCTTAAAACCCATCTGGAGAACAGGGAACCTATTCTGAGTCCTGTGGCTCCTCTCTCCAGATATATTTATAAATGTTGGTAGATTTGTTATCTCTTCCACCCATAGTATCCTCGTGCTGATTTGGCAGTTCTGTGGAATCTATGTCCTGTTGTGTTCTTCTGTGACTTTAGGTTTATTTGCTGAGAACACTAGTGTGTGACTCTGCATTGTGGGGTTAATGTTAACCCTTGTTAAGGAAGCTTAAGCACACAATTTATATGTTCTTACCAAGAAATGGGTCAGATTCATGAAACTTCTTTGCCTCCAGGTATCTGTTAATTTCAGAATAAAGGCCCGTAATTTAGAAGTAAGGCCTTTTGATACCTTTTTTTTTCAATTACCTTTTTTCCTCATTTAAAAATAATGCATGCCTGTTGTTGGAAATAGCCCCATAAATATCTTAAATCTACGCATTATTTCACAGCTGTGTTCCTTGTTTTACATTGATGAGTTTGTTTTAGTAGCACATCCAAATTGTTAGAATCAGAAGGTCAGTGAGGTAAAATTAAAATAAGTACTTTAGAAGATTGTAAACACAGAATAAATTTCAGCCTCATGTAAATGAGGTGTGATTTCCATAATAAAGCCATTATTGTTGTCACTGGTGCATAACAATAAAGCCAGGGCTGCAATTACAAAGAGAAGAAATAACACAGCACCATACTTTCTTTAAAAATGGCAATTAAATTCATTGAAATCATATTTTCCACTAAAAAATAAAGAGATGGTATGTATTCTCGATGGAATCTGCAAAATCCCATAAGTAGACTTTCTTAATGATAGCAGTACTAAATGACACATCCACTTGCTGATTTTTTTTTCCTTTCCCCAAGTAATTTCTTTTACTAAAAGACTTTTCAGACTACCTTGTCTACTACATTAATGACTCCTTGCTAATTTAAGTGTTTAAATTAAGTACTTTGAGAATTTGATTTTTTTTCTCCCTATCATAGAACTTCATCTTAACACAAGCCTGCCTTTTTTAACATGGCCTTAAAAAAAAAAAATTGTAGTAAATTATACATAACACAAAATTTACCATTTTAACCATTTCAAGTTTATAATCCAGTGGCAAAAAGTACATTCACAATGTTGTGCAATCATCTGTCCATCTGTCCATTGCGAGTTTTTCATCACCTCAAACATAAACTCTGTCCAATAAACAAAACTTCCTATATCCCATTTGTCCTAGCCCCTGGTGACCTCTATTCTACTTTCTGTCTAGATGAATTTGCCTACTTGAGGCACCTCATAAAAGTGGAATCATACAGTATTTGTCCTTTTGTGTCTAACTCACTTTAAGATAATGTTTTCAGGGCCACCTGGGTGGATCAGTGAGTTAAATCCTCTGCCTTTGGCTCAGGTCATGATCCCAGGGTCCCGGGATCGAGCCCCACATCAGGCTCTCTGTTCCACAGGGAGCCTGCTTCCTTCTCTCTCTCTGCCTGCCTCTCTGCCTACTTGTGATCTCTGTGTATCAAATAAATAAATAAAATAAAATAAAAGGAGATAATGTTTTCAGCATTCATCCATGTTGCAGCACATGTCAGAATGTCATTCCTTTTTGAGGCTGGAGTAATATTCCATCATATGTATATACAGGAGCAAGCATTTTTACTGCAAACATTTTCACTGCATAATCAATAGGTCATAAGGCAATTTGGCCGTAATAGACAAAGTCATGAAAAAGAAAAGAGGAGCTTCGTTAAAAAGGATATCATGAAATATGAAAAGTGAATGACAAAATTTAAAAAGACTTATTATGAAATATGAAACATTTGTTTACATTTTACTTATTTATTTATTTATTTATTATTTTTTTAAAGATTTTATTTATTTGACAAAGATCACAAGTAGGCAGAGAGGCAGGCAGAGAGAGAGAGGGGGAAGCAGGCTCCCTGCTGAGCAGAGAGCCTGATTCGGGGCTCAATCCCAGGACCCTGGGATCACGTCCTGAGCGGAAGGCAGAGGCTTAACCTACTGAGCCACCCAGGCGCCCCTTATTTATTTATTTTTAAGTTGGCTCCATGCCCAACATGGGACTTGACCTCTAGGAAACTGATATGATTTTCATTAAGTGCAGCATTAATTTTCATTGTGCCAAATGGAAATCACGGTAGCTGTTAAACGACAACACGCCCCTCCCCCTTCATCACCACCACCCACTCCAGAACAGCCCTTCTCCTATAGTCAGTTACTCTATACCCCAAAGAGGATAAATGTACCTGCTTAGTGGTGGATTAGCCATAAAGCTGATGAAATTTAAGTTTTAGGGCCTCTCTCACATAAATCCCCTCTAAGATTCGATAACTAATTTTGCTTTGGCAATTCTTATTTTTTAAAGTAGCCTCTGCAAGTTTTATAAACTTCAGGCCCACAAAATCTGCATGTGCCTCTGGATATGTTTCTTCCATCTGAAATCATGTGCTCATTGTTGTACTGCTGGAAAACCAGCCTGGGATCTATTGTTCAGTATACTGAGTTATTTATGACTGACTTTCTTCCTTGCAGAGTTTCTGGTCTGGGGTGCCAAGCTACCACGCTTTTCTGCAGAGTTCCAGAGAAACTTAGGCCATGGGTGTTTCTAGTCAGTCCCAGTATGCTCTCTTGGCTCTCCCACTGAGTTTTGTCAGCACACAGCACTTGTTTGGCTCTAGGCACATTAGAGGAACATGTAGGCCAAATTTTGAAAATCGGGTTCCTAGTTGTTCATGCAAAATACGCATGTCCTTTTGTACTCTGCACAGAGCCATAAATAGAATTTTGTACTTACACAGTGGGAACAAAGAATGAAACTGCCAGACTTGATATCTAATCTTTAAAAAATTTAATGAGCATAGCATAGGAAGTTTCCTAAATATTAGGGTATCTTGTCATAAGTAAAAATGAGCCTCTGGCCTTTCATCAAATTGTATGATTTCATTAAACAAAAATAAATTTTTATAAAATGTAAACAAATCTTAATATATTCTTTCCTGTCCTGCTGCAAGGTATTAATGACAAAGGAATTATTCATCTGTATAAACTATGTCTTTTTTATTTTAAGGATTTTATTTATTTATTTGACAGAGAGGGAGAGCGAGCACAAGCAGGGGGAGCAGCAGGCAGAGGAAGAGGGCAGAGAGCCCAATGCGGGGCTCCATCCCAGGACCCCAGGATCATGACCTGAGATGAAGGCATTTAACTGCCGGAGCTACCGAGGTGTCCCAAACTGTGTCTTATATTATTCTTATTTTCTCTGTGAAGTTATAATAATAACTCAGACAATTCTATATTCTTTATGAAGGGCCTTGTTGGGAAGATACCAGCATAGTGTCCTCTTAGATGCTTTTTTCTCCTAAAAAAAAAAAAAAAAGAATGCTCAGTTTCCCTATTCCACCTCCCCTACCCCATTCCCTTTCCCTCCTTTATCTTCTGGTGCTTTTCCTTCCCCTTTCCTCCCCAAAGAATCCCATCCTAAAGCCATCCTCACAGTTACCATCTACAGAAAGTTGTTAAAGTATGGAGTGCAGGAATCTCGTTCATTGCGAGCGGGACTTCTATGGGGGGTGGGGCTACAGCCCCACATGAGGTGTCAGAACCTGCATGTGCAAGGGAGAGGATGACAGCTCCAGGAGACTGGTTACAATCAAATAGGGCAATTGATTAAATAGGTAAATATATTAAGAGTAATGAGAAATAGATTTTTTTAAAGATTTTATTTACTTATTTGATATAGAGAGAGAGATCACAAGTAGGCAGAGAGGCAGGCAGAGAGAGGGGGAAGCAGGCTCCCCACTGAGCAGAGAGCCCGATGCGGGGCTCAATCCCAGGACCCTGAGATTATGACCTGAGCCGAAGGCAGAGGCTTAACCCACTGAGCCACCCAGGTGCCCAAGAAATAGATTCTTTAACAACAGATAAGAGATTTATGAAAATTAAAAGGAAGGAAATTAGAATTAATCCTGTGTTGTTGGATTAAAATTAGAGATATTTGTGTGGCCTGGTGCTGATGTACATTATCTAGAGATAGACCCAGTGATCTAGATATAAATGCGTGTGTGCGTTCATATGTGAACCTCCATATATTCTCTAGCTCTGAACCTCCATATATTCTCTAGCTCTGTCTGCTGAGAAGTAAGTTTAGGGGCAGAAACACCCCAATAATTACGAGCATACCTAGCACCCAATATTGGTTTCTAAATGCCTTTCTCCCCAAAAAGAAACCAGAATTGGATGAGGGAAAGTACAAGATGAGTTTGAAACCTCTTGTTGGTGCTCGCTTCGGCAGCACATATACTGAAACCTCTTGTTGGACCAGAAATCAAGGAAGTACTTACAGAATGATGAGAACATAACAAAAGGCTCAGAAGCCATCTTGCAGGTACTCCCATTAGTCAAATTTAGGATAATTTGGGACATCAACATGAAAATAATGGACAGTAACCAATTAAGTACATATGAGTCCATGTTTTAAAAATAAATAAATGAGTAAATCAAACATTCAATAAGGGAAAAAGTATTTATCCAATTTCAAAGTAATCCCACATGAATACTTAATGATCACAAAGGAAAACAGACTAACTTCACAGTGGAGATGTATGCAGCCACTACCTTAATCAAGTGACCTGAATGAGTAGCCAAAGTAATGGGACAAATTGAATTTTTGTGCTACCCAACAGAATGCTATAAAAAGAGCCCAGCCTCCCTTCTGTGATTTCTGCCAAACTTTATAATCTGAATCACAGGAAAACATCAAATGAACTCAAATTTAAGGACACTCTACAGGAAAAACCGACTGGTAGTCTTCAGAAGTGTTAGTTTTGTAAGCCAAGTACACACAGGTGCAGTGTTTGGAATTGAAGGAGATTGTAGCAGCATGTCAGCCGGACCTTTCTGCTACAAAGGAGGTGATGGAAACAATGGAAAAATCTTGAGTGCGATCTGAGGATGGCAATAATAGATCAGCATTAATTTCCTGACTTGATGGTCCCATTGTGTTTATGTAGGAGAACATCTTTGTAGAAAATATACATTAATGTATTCAGAGAGGAGGGACACCCGGTTGGCTCAGTCAGTTAAGTGTCTGACTCTTGATCTGGGGGTTCTGAGTTCAAGCTACATATTTGGTGTAGAGATTATTACTAATAAAAATAATAATAAACTTTAAAATGTTACTTTAAAAATATATTAAAACATAGAGTATTCAGAGAGTGATGCAGGATTCAGTTGGCAACTTTTAAGTGGTTCAGTAAGAAAACAAACCAGTGTTGTCAAACTGTACTGGCGGCTCTTCTATAAGGTCGAGAATGTTTCAAAATAAAAGCTTTAAATTGCTAAAGTTGGGTTATTTAATTCTTCTGATTTCCAGAGTACATGTAGATTCCAGGCAGTAAGTGGTAATGGTGGGTGTATATGGATCTTGAGGTCTGTCCTAAGAGTTGTCAGTAGCGTGGTCCATCCTGATGTCTTTCAACAGCTTGAAATGTGCTTATTTGTAGCTGCTATGATCTGATTCACTTATAAATCTTATATAGCTTGTCATTTCAATGTTAAAATCCCCCTTTTAAGGTTATTATTCTATAATGCACATGTCAATGACAAATGACAAGGGTAATAAAGTCCTTGGCCCTGAAGAAATATGTCCTGAAAATGACTGAAATAAATTGCATGAGAAACAATGGATAGACTAAACTTAGTGTTGGTGATAGCAAACCCATCACTTCATCTTTGCTCTAATGTTAGCTATAAAGTTTGGAGTCAAAGATGTGATATATATATATACACACACACACAATGGAATACTATGCAGCTATCAAAAGAAATGAAATCTTAGCATTTGCAACGACATGGATGGAACTAGAGCGTATTATGCTTAGCGAAATAAGCCAATCGGAGAAAGACAACTATCATATGATCTCCCTGGTATGAGGAAGTAGAGATGCATTGGGGGTGGGGGTTAAGGGGGCAGGAAAAGAATAAATGAAACAAGATGGGATCGGGAGGGAGACAAACCAAAAGAGACTCTTAATGTCATAAAACAAACTGAGGGGGGTGGGGGGAGGGGTGTTGGGAGAGGGTGGTGGGATTACATTATATGTTTATATAAAAATAAAAAAATTAAAAAACAGAGAGAGAGTATATCCTTTGCCATGATACACAAACTAGTATTTGTATCATTCCTGTTTTAAAATGTTGGGTTAGGGGCAGCTGGGTGGCTCAGTCAGTTAAGTGTCTGCCTTCAGCTCAGGTCATGATCCCCAGGCCCTGGCTTCGAGCCCTGCCTCATGCTGTCTGCTCAGCGAAGAGCCTGCTTCTCCCTCTCCCTGGGCCTGCCGCTCTGCCTGCTTGTGCTCGCTCTCTATCTTTGTCTCTCTGTTAAGTAAATAAATAAAATCTTTAAATAAATTTTTTAAAAGTGGGGTTAAACTTCTCGAATTTCGGGAGCATGTCACTGTCTGCCTTTTCCTGGTGGAGAGCTCTTCAAGGGGATTTACCAGAGGTTGAAATGTGATTGCATCTCTGTAGTTGTTCATGGCGCTTCCTGAACAGTCCAGCAGGTGGTAGTCTAGGAGAGGCACAGTTATTCTTCCCCACCCCCACCCCCGCTGCCTATCAGCAAAACAGAAAGAATGTAGACTCAGCAATGTGCCTTCTCCTCTCTGGCAAAAGAATGGGATTTCCAAGGTTGTTCTTTCTAAATGGGTACTTCGGCATACACAAGAAGAAGTATCACAAGAAGAGAGCCAATATGAATCTGTGTGTATGTGTGACTATGCTTTTACACCAAAGCTCAAAAAAAAATTTTTTTTTTAAATTTCTAGAAATTCCACTGGTTTTATATCTCTTTGGCCTGATTTCTGTGACATGGCTTTGGGGAGGCCTGCACATGGCTTACAGACACTTCTGGATGTTGGTCCTCTTTGTCATTTTCAACAGTCTGCAGGTAAGCTTACAATCTGGTTATTGATGGCACACATGTATCCTAGTGAACACAGGACATGGAGTTTCAATGTCAAGGAATCAAGTGTCAACTCATACATGAATTCTTAGACACAACACCATGCAGAGTTGTAGAATAAAATGATGGGGGGCAGGGGCTAAATCTTTAGTAACTGAAATATGGCTGGGCTTCTAACTTGCTGATTATACAGATAGAGAAGACATAAAATATTTACCCTCCTTTATTTAGAGAATATCTAGGTAACTACAGAAACATATTTCTCTTTCAGCAGGATTGATGTTTATAAACATTTCAGGTGGTAGCCATGGAAAACCTATGCACATATTTGGACGGTGGCTGTATCTAGAAGTTAGATCAATTGAGGAGTGAAATAGACACCAGTGTTCAAGCAGTCCACTCTTAAGTTGGTGTTTAGTGAAATGAGAGTGTTTTGGTTCACTGAAAAATGATTGACATCCTCTAAGTCTGGCAATTCCCAGCTTAAATTAGTTTTGTGAGCGTGCTTGGATAGCATAGCTAGAAATTATATAACTGGAGCAAAAATTAAAGCTGACTTTTTTAGTGCTTTTGTTAAAATGGAAAAAAGTTGTACCCTGAAATTAACAAATGGAACAAATGAACTCATTTTCCTTATTTTCCAAAGTGAAAAGGTCTGTCTTAGACCAAAATAATTTCTTGAATTTACCAA
Source organism: Taxidea taxus jeffersonii (assembly GCA_003697995.1). Lineage (NCBI taxonomy): Eukaryota > Metazoa > Chordata > Mammalia > Carnivora > Mustelidae > Taxidea > Taxidea taxus. The sequence goes on along the minus strand of ML109375.1, from coordinate 99,839 downwards.
AGATACCTCTAAACTCAAGTCCCTCTTTTGACCACCATCTTACCAGGAACATGTGTAGAAAAACCCGTTAGGATGATAGCATACAACTAAAATAAGACTCAAAGCATATTTCAGTTTAATTTTAAGGTGATGAGTTAGTTAGTGACATCTTTTCTTCCAGCAGGATGCCTAATCAAATCATAATATGGATTTAGGAAGGGCAAAAATACAAAGTAACTTGGAAGTTTGGCATCAAGTTGACACAAGTAGATACACAGACATCTCTTTATAGCCATAGTGAGAATCAAGTGCCTGCTGCTAGCACACTGTGTTAGTGCTTCCCGTACCAGGATGAAGGTGACAGGCCTGCTCCTTGAGAATGTGATGACTCAAGAGAGTAAACAATCACTGGTGAGAGTACACTGTGGCAGGTGCTGTGCAAACAAAATATTGTAAGAGCTGAGTGAAGGGCCTGTTTATTCCCACCTGTGCTGGTCTTTGAGATGAGCCCCAGAAGTGAGCCATTCAGGTCAGAGGCCCTGTCTGGTCACCTTTGAATCCCTAAGACCTAGGGAAGCCAGCGCCAAGGTCCCCACTGACAGCCTGCAGATGTATTATTTGGTGGACCCACAACAGTACACTGAACAGTGTTTTAAATAATTTAATATTTGTGGCAGACCTTTAAAATTGAGAAATTTCACATAAAAACTTGAATTCCTGACTTTTATTTAATGGCAGTACCTGCTTGGCAGCAATTCTCCCATCCTAAGTAGATGCTGTCCCCTTGAGATGGGGCATGTGACCCTATAAGACGTGATCAACTGCATTCATTCATTTCACCTGCCCATAAGTTTGTGACACCTTTAATGCTGATTAACTAAGTGAAGAGTGTATGGTTAGAGATGGGTATTTCAGGCAGAGAAACAGCATTAGCTTGGGCAGTGCAAAAGGAAAGTGATACATCTTGCCAAGATTTAACAAAGAGCTGGGATCAGGGTGGGAAGAAGAGCTTTGCAGTTAGGAAGGTAACCCTGGGAGCAGACACAGACATGGTAGGTTGAACTCTGTGCCATGTTACTGTGCTTGGGATGGGATGTTACACTTCAGCTTTTAAGCAGTGGGAAGCCATCAGAGTTGGAATTTTTGTTTGTTTCGTTCTGATTTGCTTTTTATGTTTTGTGAGTTTTTAAATTTTTTAAATTTTGTTTAAGAATGACAAGCTTGTACTACTTTTTAGAAAAGTAGCTGGAAACAGGAGGGTATTGAAATCTGGAACAGCTCCAGTTGGGTGGGCTACTGTCATATTCCAGCCCATAATGCTCTGGTGGCATATCTGGGAATAGAGAGTAGGTGACAGGTTTGAGGACTGTAGAGGTAACTATCAATGCAATTTGGTTTGCTGATGAAATGTAGGAATGTAGAATACGAAAGAACAACTCAAGGCACCTGGGTGGTTCCATTGGCTCTTGATTTCAGCTCAGGTCAGGATCTCAGGGTTGTGGGATGGGGCTCTATGTTGAGGGCAGAGTCTGCCTGAGATTCTTTCCTCCCTCACTCTTTCTTTCTCCGCCTCTCTCAAATAAATAAATAAATAAATAAAATCAGAAAGAAAGACAAACAAATGCCTGGCTCAAGGCAAATGCCTGGGCACCCCACACCTTTAGTCAACATGAAGATCAGATCCAGCACAG